>PVIC010003015.1:0-41151 GCA_004025085.1 Thryonomys swinderianus
AAAAAAAAAAAAAAAAAACCCAAAAAAGAACAGTCCCCAAAGAGAAAACAGTAACAAATATGATAAATATCAAACAAGCCATATCAATGACCCTTTTAAATATGGATAAACAGCTATTAAAAGATTGTCCAAGTAGATTAAAAACCATAACCTAACCCACTTTACATAAAAAGATACAAATCTACTGTAAGTAAAGAGATGGGGAAAGATACACCATGCTAACCCCAATCAAAAGAAAGTGAATGTAGATTAACCTCAGGCAGAGCAAGGAAAATCATCAGAATAGAGACAGGCGCTGCATCATGATAATGGGGCCATTTCTTCAGGGAGACAAGACCAGCCTGTGAAATACTCATCCTAAGCGCAAGACAGGTGAGGCACAAGAAGACCCAGCAGAAGCACCCAAACTCAGGTAGACCACCCAACAGCTCCACTCACTGACTGGGGTAACAGAACAGTGGCAAAATACTTCACCCAGTGTTACAGCTTGTGTCTAGATGTCCCCCAAAGCCTCATGTGGTCATAGGTAGGGCTTTTTCAGACAGCTGGATCTACAGTCTGATGGTGGGATTAAGGTTGTATGATTACTAAACCAGTCCATTGTGTTTGCTTCAGCAGCACATACACTAAACCAGTCCACTGACTGGATTAGCTCCACTCTAATCCTCAGTAGTCCAGATACAATATAAAGGGAACACAAAAACACTGTTAGGCTCCCTTGCTTGCTTATGGTTTTCTGGTTTTTTTTTGGTCGTGTGTGTGTGTGTGTGTGTGTGTGTGTGTGCGTGTGTGTGTTTTGAGACAGGGTCTCGCTTTGTAGTTCAGGCTGGCCCTGAACTCAACTATGTAGCCCAAGCAAACCTTGAACTCAGCAGTTCTCCTACCTCTGCCTCTCAAGTGCTGGGATTACAGGTGTGAGCACCATGCCGGGCACTGTGGTATGTGGTACTGATTGCTGGTGGGCATGTGTCACTACACCCAGTATTGTTGTATGGGGTTACCAGAGATCAAACCAGGGACCTTGTGCTTATGAGGCGGCGCCAGAACCACTGAGCTAAATCTCTGGACCTTTTGTGGGGTTTTTGTTGTTGTTGTTGTTGTTACTGGGGGTAGAACTCAGGATCCTGTGCTTGCCCTGCAGGCATGGTGCCAATGAGCTAAATCCTCAGCCACTGCTTACTTGTTTTGCTACCTTCTGCCTACCATGAACTGGTTCTCCTTTCTACCATGAAGCCAGGTGATTATGTACTAAGACTTCTACAAACCGTGAACTTAATAAACCTTTCCCCCTTTAACTATGGCTGCTGGGTATTTCGTCCAGCAACAGAAGAAAAGTAACTAAGACACCCAGCAAACACAGAATACACATTCTCCTTAGGTTCATGGGGAATATTCACAAGACAGATCCCTTTTCAGGCAAAGGACACACCATATAATACAAACCGGGCCAGAGATTTAGCTCAGTGGTTCTGGCGCCTGCCTCACAAGCGCTAAGTCCTGAGTTTGATCCTGGTAACCACATACAATGCTGGGCATGGTGACTCATGCCCACCAGCAATCAATACCACATACCACAGTGCCAGGCATGGTGGCTCACGCCTGTAATCCCAGCACTCAGGAGACAGAGGCAGGAGGATTGCTGATTTGAAGGCTTGCCTGGGCTATATAGTGAGCTGAGGGCCAGCCTGAACTACAAAGCGAGACCCTGTCTCAAAAAAAAAAAAAAAAAAAAAGAATACAAACCACCTAGACCACCACAGGTTAAACTGGAAATCAATGACAATCAAGATAGCCAGAAGGTTCTGAAACACCTAGAAATTAAACAATCTACTTATAACTAATACATGAGTCAACAAAAATCTTAAAGTCAGTGCTTTTAAACAGTGAAAATATAACATCAAAATTTGTGGGGTACAGTAAAACCAAGGGTTAGAGGGACATTCGTAGCACTGAGTACCTATTTTAGAAACAAAGATCTAGATATCAATCATCTCAGCCTCAAGGTATAAAACTAAACAAAGGAGACAATGTCTCCTTTCTAAAGTAGACAGAAGAAAAATAAAAATTATAACAGAAATAAGATATGGAAAACAAGCAAACAAACAAGAACAGACCAAAACAAAAGCTGATTCTTTGCAAAGATCAAAAAAGTAGATAAACTTGCCAAGCTACCAAGGAAGAGAGAATACAGAGACCACTGACCTGGGATGAGGGTGGGGTACCACTATACTTCCTCCACAAGCTGACAGGACAATGAATAAACACTGTGAACAACTCTATGCCCAGAAATTGGCTAATTTACATGAAATGGACCTATTCCCCAAAGGTCACCAGCTACCATAACACACAGGAGGAAGAAGAAATACTTCCGTTGACTTGGCCTCTGGAGGGTGCCTGTTGCCTCTCTCTCTTCTCTGTCCTTGCTCTGATATGGCTAGCTGTGTGTCTTCCATGTGGGCCTGGACCCATCCCAGAGCATTGATCATTCCTGAGCACTAATAAAGATGTTCAGGATGTTATCTGGAACACTGAAAGATCAAACATGCTGCTAAAAAGGGAGCAACCAGCCGAGGTCTGAGCCAAATTCCTTACATCCCAATTCAACAACAGAACCTGACAGTAAGTCTCTCTGTCTGTCCTGAGGAAGCTGTGGCCCATCCATCAGTTTCCCTAACAAGCATTCTGAACTGATCACTGTATATAATGCTTATTTCCTTAGAACCCTAACTGGGCTGGTCTAGGGATGACCTGGGGCAGCCCCTTGCAGGAACTCCCTTGCTATTGCTTTGGGGGCAGACCAGGGCAACAACATGTCTCTATTAAAGAAAAGGATTAATAACTAATAATCCTCCCCCAAAGGAAAGCACCTTGCCTACATGGTTCCATTGGTGAGTTCTATGAAATACTTTATCAATCTGCTAGCATCTCTTCAGAAAACAGAAGCAAACTATTCTGTGGGCTACTGTAGTAGCGGATGCACAATGCAACTTGTCAAAGCCCATAGAACTGGCCAGGTTTGGTAGCACACATTGCATTTCCAGTTACTTAGGAATACTGTTCATGTCCAGGAGCTGGACACCTGTCTGGACAACCCAGAGAGACCTGCCTACAACAAACACCACCATAGAACTATATAACACCAAGAGTGAATATTAGCCATTTAACAGTTTTCCCTGAGGGTCACTAGGACAGTGAGTTTGTTTATATACTCATTACCCCAAACACTACTCAGGTAGGTTTCACTTCAACCAGTCAATTCTTGTATTGAATGAATTTGATAAAAATTTTCATTTTATATTGTTATAAAAATTAATAAATATGTATATGATTTTAGTCATCTATATAGTTGCACTGGCAGGTGGTTAATGTAAACTGTAGACTTTAGATAATAATGAGGTAGCAGCATAGTTCATTAATTGTAACAAATGTGTCACAGTGATATAAGATGCTAATACTAGGCAAAATACAGCTAAAACAAAATAAATATGTAAAACAGTATCTGTTCAAACTATATATATAATAATAATAGCCTCTAGGTGAGGCAAAAAAATAAACAGAATCAAGTGTTTAAGGCTTTAGAATGTCTGTAGAACAGATGTACTGATTTTTACTAGACTTTGATAAATGAAGTCTATCTTGCAATCAAAAGTCCAGAGACTAAAAATTACATGAAAGAACACACAGTTACCAAGATAATGAGGAGAAAATGGATAGAAAAAAATTTCTTCAAAAAGGTATAAAAAGAAAACAAAAAAGCACACAAATAAAAGGCAAGTATAGATGGGTAATTTAAATGCAAATGTATCATTACATTGAGAACTAAATATTTCAACTAAAAAAACAAAGATTTTCAGATTGTATAAAAACAGTCTGCCTTTATCCTATATATAAGAAAAACATTTATAATAAAAGAATGAAGAAAATTTGTACATGAGAGTTGAAAAAAGCATAAGGTGCAGCTAATATAAAAAAAGCTGATAAATCTACAAGAAGATTCAATGATTAAAATAATCCACAGAAATAAAGAACATTTCATAATAACTAAAGGCTGAATTCACCAGAAAAACAATACTTTTCAATTTATGTGTGCCTAGTAAAATAGTATCTAAAGATACACTAAAATAATGGATAAAACTAAAAAGAGAACCAGATAAACCCACAATCACAATGAAAAATTTCAATACAATTCTCTCAGGAACTAAGAGAAATCATCACTAAGGATATGGAAAACTTGCCCAGAATGTTTAATAAAGGACATGAATACATTTAGAGAATACTGCACTCAACAACGGCAGACTACACATTAATTTTAAGTGTGCATGGCTGGATTAGCAAAATAGACATGCATCTTATGACATAGCTTAGTCACTTTTACAGAACTGGCATTATTCAAAGTATAGTCTGGGTCCAAGGAAACTGAGCTAGAAATAAACAATATGATAGCTAGAAAATGTTTGAGAATTTTAAATTTTATTTCTGAATAACCTATTGGTTAAAAAGGAATTACAATGGAAAAAGATAAATATGCTGACCTGAGTCAGTACCACAGTCTGGACCTTAACAGTCCCCCACCAGGCCAGATATTACAGGCTTGGTTGCTGTGGTGCTACTGGGAGGTGGTGGAGTCCTTAGGAGAGGGGACCTGGCAGGAGGAAGGGAGGTTACTAGGGAGGTAACCTTGAAGGGCTAGTGAAAGCAAAGCTCTTCCTCATCCTCTTTTGCTTTCTGGCCATAAAATCAGTGGTCATGCTCTATTACCTGTTCCCAGTATGAGGTGATACCTTGCCAAAGGCCCAAAGCCACAGAAACAACTGATCCAGGCTGGATCTCTGAAACTATGGGCCACTTTTCTCTTAACACAGTGACTGTGAAGCTTTTAGAGCTTTCAATGATAACAAACAGTCCATTGTAGTATGCATGCGATAGGTTCGCTACCATTGTCTTAACACATTGAATAGCTTAGTGTTTATTATAGTGACAGATGCTGATCCACATAGTAAAGAAATATAACATATCAAAACATATAGTATGCAGTTAAACTTATAACCACAATTATACATATTATAAGAAAAAAGGTTAAAAAAACCAATTATCTGGGCCGGAGGGTTAGCTCAGTGGTTCCGGTGCCTGCCTTGCAAGTGCAAGGTCCTGAGTTTGATCCCCGGTAACCACATATAATGCTGGGCGTGGAGACACGCCTACCAACAATCAACGCCGCATACCACAATGCCGGACGTGGTGGCTCACGTCTGTAATCCCAGCACTCGGGAGGCAGAGACAGGAGGATTGCTGAGTTCGTGGCAGCTTGCCTGAACACCATGGTGAGCTCAGGGCCAGCCTGAACTACAAAATGAGACCCTGTCTCAAAAAGCAAAAAAAAAAAAAAAAAAATTATCTTCATGTATAGCATAACTCAGAAATTTAGAACAATAAATTAAACCTAGAGAAAGGAAGAATTAAAAGACAAGTTGAACTGAATACATAAGAGAATTAATAAAGTCTAAAGATGGCTTATTCAAATGACTAATAAATACAATTGATGATCAGTTGATAGCAATCAAGCAAAATAATCAAGTAACAGTGAGAAGGAAGACATAACTATAGATCATGAAAATATTAAAGAGGATAAAATGAAAAACTTTACACATGTAAATTGAAAAATTTAGATAAAATGAGCCAGCTTATAACAACTAAACTTAAAAAAGACGTAGTTCCGTGGGCCGGGGATTTAGCTCACTGGTTCCGGTGCCTGCCTCGCAAGCTCAAGGCCCTGAGTTCGATCCCCGGTAACCACATACAATGCTGGGCGTGGTGACTCACGCCCACCAGCAATCAATACCACATGCCACAGTGCCGGGCGTAGTGGCTCACGCCTGTAATCCCAGCACTCGGGAGGCAGAGACAGGAGAATTGCTGAGTTTGAGGCTTGCCTGGGCTACACAGTGAGCTCAGTGCCAGCCTGAACTACAAAGTGAGACCCTGTCTCAAAAAAAAAAAAAAAAAAAGATGTAGTTCCAAAGCTAGCAAATGAAATTAAACCTCCATGCCAGGTGTGGTGTTGCACACCTGTAATCCTAGCACTTGGGAGGCAGAGCCAGGAGAATCACCATGAGTTTGAGGCCAGTCTGAACTATATAATGAGTCAAGGCCAGCCTGGACTGTATAATGCAAGACCCACATAACCAGAGTTAATCCATGTTTAACCTAAATCTACCCCCTTCTCCTCCCCAACAAATAGAATGTGACTTTTCACCTAACCGCAAGTTCCACCCTTGACTCTACCCAATTACCAGTTTGTTCTGCAGCTAACCTGTGATGTCCAGCACTTGACACCTTTACCCAATTCCTGCACCAGGCCCCTCTATATAAACCCACTGTGGTTTCAATACAGAGGTTCACTTCACTAGGAAGTGGAGTCCATGTGCATAAATAAACTTTCACCTTTTAATATCTGCTGTGTGTCCCAGGGTGGAATTATCTCTCACTCTCTGTGCTTTAGTGAGACTCTGTCTCAAAAAAAAAAAAAGAAAGAAAAAACAAAGAAAAAGAAAAAGAAAGCAAGCCTCCAATTTAAAATTGCTCCAACAAGGAAACCCCAGGCCCAGGGGCTGTCATTTGTGTACTACAAAGCATTAAGCCATTAATAGCACTAATTGTAGACCATTACACACAGTTTCACAGCTCACAACAGGAAAAGCCATAGCACCAAAACCTGAAAGACAGCATTAAAGAAGAAATTTAATGGTCAGACTCTCTAATAACAAACCACAGGTATCAAATCCTCAATTAGTGTTTTGGAAAACCAAACACATACAAAGCATACAAAGCATAATCCCAGATCAACTGTGTTTGTGCTTGAAAGTTAAGTTAGGTTAAACATTTGATTTTTTTTTTTTTTGGAGACAGGATCTCATTATGTAGTTCAGGTTGGCCTTGAACTCACTCTGTAGTTCAGACTGGCCTTGAACTCATGGCCCTCCTGCCTTAGCTTTCCGAAATATGGTTTTACATTTGAAAATCATTTAATTCACTTTAACAGAACAAAAAAGAAAAATCATATGATCATCTCAAAATGTAAGAAAAAGCTTTTGATTGAAATTCAGTATCTATCTATTCATGACGGAAACAATAGAACAAAACAAAAAGCTCTCTTAGCAAATAAAGACTAGAGAACCTCTTTAATGTGATGGGTTTCCTTACTGTGGGTGGCAGGATCTCTAACAGAGAAGTGTTGACAGCTCAATTTCTGAGACTGAGAAAGAAGGAAACATCTGCTATCAACACTTCTGTTTAAAACAGTGATAAGGGATTGTATGCAGAAGAAAGCAAAGCAAGATATAAAGGGTCTAAAGAATGAGAAAAATTAAAAGAATTAATAGTAAATGACACAACTGTGAACACAGGTAACCCAATACAACTACAAATGAATTATTGAAAGTTTTATAATATTGCTGAGGCCAATTAAGTTCATTAAGCTTCTACATTAGCATACAAATGCTTAGAAATGAAATTGTGGAAAAGTGCCATTTATAACATGAAGAAAAATCCATAAGAGATGGTAATCCAGAACATTTCATGAATTATTACTGAAAAAAAAAAAGAAAGACTAAACGCCGGACGTGGTGGCTCACGCCTGTCATCCCAGCACTCGGGAGGCAGAGACAGGAGGATTGCTGAGTTCGCGGCGGCTTGCCTGGGCACCATAGTGAGCTCAGGGCCAGCCTGAACTACAAAGCGAGACCCTGTCTCCAAACAAAAGCAAAAAAAAAAAAAAAAAAAAGACTAAACATTTGGTATATACATGGAAAAGACAGAATTTTGTTCATCCAGTATGCCATGTGCTAGAAGGCTGAATATTGTCAAGACCTTGATGAGTTAATGCAGAACCAATAAAACCCAGCAGCTTTATTAAACTGATGCAATGTCTATGGGCTCCAACATTTGACACTGTGGAAACAATATGGACATCCGATGCATTTCCAGTAAAAACCAGCAGCTTTCCTGGAGGAAACCAAGAAGCTGCAATATAAAATTTTTGTGAAAGGTGGCTGGCCCTGAACAGCTGTGGCAATCCAGAAGAGAACAGGAAGAGAGGACTCCAGTTTTTATGGTTTTAGGGTGAAGCAGCACATGTGGCTGAGGGGAAGGGACCTTAGAAACTGGACATAAAAATCCACATGGGAGCAAGGAGGTGTGACAGTACAACAGAGCCCCACATCAAAAAGTGGGGTGCTGCAGCAAAAAATAATGAAGGTAGTACTGAAACTGATGACCATGGGCAGGAGAAGCTTTCTTAAACAGGACACATACACACACACCAATAATAACCATGAAGGAATTTTAAAATAGGTAAATTTGAGCTCATTAAAATCAAGCACTGTTGTTAAAGAATGAAAAACTGCTACAGACTATGAGAAGATATTTGTAATACACATACCTAACAAAAGACTGCGTGTAGAATTCATAAAGAATTCTTACAAATTGCCAGGGAAAAGAGGAAAGAAAAACAATGGAGTTGAAAAGACATTCTCCAAGGAGGCTTCCCAGACAACTAACAAATGAATGTACAGGGTAATACTCTGAGGTGTGCACATGGAGGACACCATGAGATGTCTCCATGAACTACCCCTCTAGATATGCAAGAACACTGTCATGTAAGCAACACTTTGAAGCACAGTTCATCACAGACTGTGAAGTGTCATAACCATCCGGCAAAGTGACATGAAGGACCAGGGCGAGCACATGATTTAGTCTCCAGGGAGCAGCCACGCTCCTAGGCACCAACTGAAATCATGTGTACATACCCCAAGGACAGAAAGCACTATCAGTCACAACCATGATTAAGGAAGAAATGCAAACGTCAGTGAACAAAAGGAAAAGGTACCATGTGACACATTCTCACAACAGAGGTGAAATAACTGTGAGCAAAAGAAACCAAACACAGAAGATGGCACAATACAAGATTTTATTTACACAAAGTATAAATGCCAGTAAAACTCATGGTTACATTGGCCCTGAAGGGAGCAGGAGCCACAGGTGCTGGCAATGTTTATTTCTTGGACCTGCAGGTACCACAAGTGTGCTGACCTCATCACATGTCAGGTATATTCTTGAGAAAAGTATTTTCCCTCTGTATGTCAGATTGTAAAAGAAAGGAAAGAGACAAAAACATTTTCAGTTAGTTTGCAGTATGGGGATTGAACCCAGGGGTTCACTAACTACCACTGAGCTCTATCCCCGGCTCATTTTCATTTTTACTTTGAAAGAAAGTCATGCTAAAATGCCCAAACTGGCTTCAAGTTTGTGATCCTTCTGAGATTACAAATATGTGCAACTGTACTCAAACACATACACACACACAAAAAAACTTACTAAAAATATCTATTGTTTTAAGAGCACGCTATGCCTGCGCAGTCAGACCTTTAAACAGCTTGCAAAGATACATTTATCCAAAAACCAATTTTCTGCTCAACTATCCATCCTATACCTGGAGCTTCAGAAAGCTCTCATCCACAGTGGCTTGGTCAGGGGTGCAGTCTCATTTTCTCTTTGCCAAGACACAATACTTACAACTTAAAGGAAAAGATATATTTTGGCTCCAAGGTGGTCAGCTGTGGTCAGCTGGCTCCAAGGCATTAGTGGCATAGCAGAGGGGCAGGGCAGGTGAGGAAAGGGAGGAGCTGAAGAGAGAGAGATACGCACTTCCAGGTCAACCCCTAGCGACCACTTCTTCCCACCAGACTCTATTTCTAGAAATAGAAGAATTAACAGGTATTATGCTCTAATGTTTCCATCACCTTCCAAAAGCCCTGCCAATGAATGTATGAGGACTTCAGAGACATTCTTAAGAACTATAACATTCCATCCCCTAAAAGACTCATGTTTATCTCTATGTAAAATGTGTAAAACTCAAAAAATAAGTTAGTGCCAACAAACAATGGCACAGGATAAACATTGCCATTCTAAAAGGAGAAGTAAAGAGACAGAAAGGAATCAGATCAAAGCAAGACCAAAACCCAGCTGGAAAAACATTAAATCTTATAGTTCCATGTTTAGTCCCAGGGCAAAGATGTGAAATCCAAGGTGCTTGGGCAGCCCTGCCCTACAACAATCGCCAGCAGCAGCTCTCACGGACTCTCTCTTGAGCTGGTTTTGCTCAATGTCTACAGCTTTTCTCAGCAGACGATCTATGCTCCTAGACTATCCAATTTCCTGGGTTCTCCATTGTACTTTTGGCTTTATTTTTCACACTACCTGACCTCCCAGGCCTTCTCTTAAAATCTGGGTGGAAACCTGCCTGACCCCACAATTCTTGCATTCAGCATGCCTATAAAGACAGCAGCATAAAGATGATGCCAATGTTTGTCCCCAGCTCAAAAAGTAGACAGGCTCCCTTGGATCATGGATGTGGAAGACTCTAAATGTCTGGATGACAAAGTAAGGTGAACAGAATCCCAGAGAACAAATCCCCTGGAGCAAGATGCCAAAGCACCTCTTTGCCTGTGACTGTAGGGTCTTGGTGACTCCCAGGATGCCTTCAAGGAATCTTTCCTATTATCCTATACTTGGTTTCTTTTGGGTGCTAATCTTTTTTTTTTTAGTCAACCAAGGTCACATCTGCTCCAATATTCTGAACTCTTTATAGAACCCAGGTTGTACACAAACTCCTGTGATGGGATTACAGGTATAGGCCACCATAGTTGGCCTTATAGGTGCTCCTTTTCTGGGATTTTTGCTCCTCTTTCTCAGTATAAATCTTGCTAAAAGCAGCAAGCAATATCCATGCTACGTCCTGAACATTAGGCTGACTTGAAATTTCTTCTGTTAAATTATTCCATCACCCTTACCTTACTCTCCTGCAGTCTCAGGATATGAGTAAAATGTACAAGCTTTCTGCTGGAGCATGGCACACATGGCCTATAGCCCAACAGCCAATGGAGTCCCTATTCCACCTAAAATCTTTCAAGCCTGGGCTATACCATCTGCATTTTTATTAGGATAACAATCTTCTGAGATACAACCAGAATATTCCATGAAACTCAGCTTACAGCATTCTAGGGCTTCTCCAACTAATACCCTTAAACCTTTCTAAACTCTTCCCATGAGCTAGTTCCAAAGACTTCTAAACCACACTGTCACATATATGAACCACACTGTCACATATATGAACCACACTGTCACATATATGAACCACACAGATATGAACCCACTCCAGACTTTCGGGTGACATTCATGATCTACACTGTAACAGGTCCTCCATTCAGGGAGGGAAGACAGAAGGCAAGAGATAGTATATGGCCCAAGCCAAGGGTGGTAAGACAGGAAGCCAAGGAGATTCTAGGTAATAAGTAATGACTGGAGTATATAATCTGAGAGCTAGGAGACCAGGAGGGGAAAGAATGTTGGAGCAAGAGAAGTAAAAAATTCAAGTACAAACAAGTACATCCACCAGGCAGCTGCAGTGCTGCAGCAAAGGCTTCTAGGGCTTAACACAGGCCTCACCTTCTACCTGGAAACTAAAATACTTGGGTTTTTAGGTATGAGAATTTCAGAGGCAAGGCCCTGGGATCCTCCTAGGGGCAAATGCAACACACAGGCAGCTTTCCCAGGATGCTTGCTGGTGATGCCCCTAGGTAAATCCAGTTCTGCTCCCACAGGACACCAGTTAGGAGTGGGCCCAGTGACCGACACAGTGCTTATCCACACACCCACTCCACTGAAGTCATGCTGGAAGCACAGGGGACCAGCCCCTGATGACATGGTGTGCACGCAGGGGTATAGACGTCTCTGGTGACAGAAGCATTCAGAACTAGCAAAGCTCATTAAGTGCAGTTAATTGGGTAAGTCCCATTCCATTGATGACAACTGAATCAGAGAACCATTTTAGCAGAATGCCAATTCTATTAATTTCCATAGAGCAATCTGAACGAAGTGCTAACAAAGTGTTACCAAATGTATTTCTTGCTTTGCTTCCTTCATACGTAGATAAGGCTAATTTAAAATTAAAACACCACTTGCTTAGACCAATTAGAACCTATTATGCAAGGTCTGGCCCAGTTCTGGTATGTAGGTGTGGTATGTGTGGTACTTCTAGACAAGCTGGCTCTTCCAAAAAGGCACTTTTAAAAGTGTTAAAAGTCATCAAGGTGTCTTTGATGAAAATATTTCAGAAACAAAATGGACATCAGCCAGTCGGGGAAACTGAGAGCACTGAGAAATGTTAGCCTTTCCTGACAAACTGATTGGTAGTAATAAGCATCAATCACAATACTGAAAAGGTCCTCCCAGGTCAGGGAGAACACTAGGGCTTCTGGGCCACATTAAGCACTCCCTTGTTCCCAGTCCTGAGTCCACAATTGCCAACCTTGTTCAATACTTGACAGTACCTGTTCCATGCTTCAATACCTCTCTCTATTTTTCTTTATTTTTCACACCTATAATTTCCATAAGCCTTGTTACAAGATGATCTTTATCAGGCAAATTATTTGGTGAGCTTCATTTGCTGGGTGACCAGCTTTAGCAAACCCCATAGGAAAAGAGGTGGTCAGCAGACTCCAGCCACATATTCATTTATCTCTCAGTCGGCTGTGAGGTCTCCTGGAATGGCTCCCACACAAGCTCTCTTCTGAGGGCCAAAGGAAGCTAACACAGTTACTCACCAAGGAGGGACAAGATCTTCTCCAAACCCTATCCTGTTCATCTGCCCTCTGCCCCGTCGAGTAACAGGGCACAGAGAGCAATGACCTTCCCTCCTCCACCTCCTTCCCCAGGCACAGCTGTCTGAGTCACTGCTCCCGCTCTGCCTGACTTCTGACTGTTGATTCCTCCCTGCCACCTCACCACCACCCACATTTAGCTAGAGGGGCAGAAGATGAGCATGCTGCTCTGTGCTTCTCACCAGCAGGCCATGTTCTTGCAATTTCAACCTCCTGATAAAAAGCTCTACAACACCTATTGTGGGAAGGAGTGGGAATCAATTGAGATTTCCCGAAGCAATTTTACTTAGACTTCACACTGCTCTATTACAAATTCCATTTCATTTATGTTAGCTGAATAATGCAGGCCCAGCACCCACCTGAGCCAGCAGGACGCCTCCCAGTGGCAACTCCTCACACCTGCGGCTGACGATAGTGTCACATGAGCTGACACTCCTGATGTGACAGAACTGCCAGCCAGGGGCTGGGCTATCATATCAGACAGAATCCCCAGCTGCCTGCAGCTCCCCCTACTTCAGGTCTTCACACACAGTCCAGTGTATTTTTACACAAAGATGGGGAAACTAGGAGTACAACAGGGCCACAGGTCCAGCAAGACATGGCATAGGAATATGCGCTGGGGGATGACGCTACCTAAGTTACTAGATGGGGACATGGGCCTAGGTTCCTGGCCCAGCTCTACCAGCCTCCGAGATCAGTGGCCCTTCCCCTCCTAAGCCTCAGTTTTCCTATTGGCAAAGCAGAGATAGAGGTGGGTGGATTTAGCTTTATAATCTAAGCAGCCTCTTCAGGGCAGAGACAGTACAGGTAGCTCAAAGGCGCATGTGCTCCCCATGGCTCCACATATACTGTCACTTCAGTGTACTCCCAAGTCCACTCTGATCTTCCACTTGCTCACAAGAACCCAGCTTAGGGCCAGAGCCCAATAGGTAAGTACAGGTTCAGCTGAAAATTGACGAAACAATTGTTCAAACTGGCCTCAGAGCCACCTCATGTGGCATTATATCCCTCACCTTTCAGATGAAAAACTTAATGTTGAGGTCATCAAGGCCAATAGCAAGCACAAAGTATGTGTAAGGTAGACATCTGAGCTTGTCACAGCACACTGAGAAGCTAGACACTCAGAAAAGTGCTCTACCATAGACCAGAACCACATTCCAGTTCCAGCCTCAGACACCTACTGACTGTGGACAACAGATTAGTCACTTTCCTAATCACTGGGACAAAACACTCAACACCCAATTTGAAGGAGAGATTTATTTGGCTCATGGTTTCAGTGGGTTCAGTCTGTGACAGGCTGCCTCCAAGGAAGAAACAGCAGGGTGGAAGGGCCTGGTGGTGGAAAACTGCTCACTGCGTGGTGGCTAGGAAACAGAGCAAGAAGGGAGGAGCCAAGGGTGAGAATGCACTCTCTCAGCTCACATCCCCAGGGATCCACTTCCAAACATGACACTTTTGGGGGCATTTTAGATCTAACCTTATCAGATAGCAAAAAGACCATGGGGCAAGCACATCCCCAAGATGATCCACTAAAGTGACATAAACACCAGGTTTTGGAGGAAACCTGGCATTATCCAGACACCTCTGACTGCTTGCAATGGTCCCCCACTCCACTCAGTAGGTTCTCCCATTGTGGATGTTCCTAGGGCTCAAGGAGCAGCTAGCTTTGCTGTTTTCCCTCAGAGCCTTGTCTGTTGTCTAGGGTCAGAGATTAGTACAAGGACCCAACCACTGAAAACCGTTTCCAATGAGGCTGGAAGAAAGCTGGTGCAGCTTCAGATCAGAGACTGGAAGTCGAAAAGCTCCAGCTGACCTTCAGCTCATGTCCATGGCCATGAGCCGCTGGTCAGGGACAGGATGACTCTGCAGGAAGAGTCAGGGAGAACTACTGCCCTGCTTTCCAGGAGCTTGGTCTAGTAAGGGAGCTAGACTCCACCACTTAACACAGCAACAGAGATAATTCAGGGGAGAGTGCAGACCCAGAGAAGCACCACCCTGAGACAAGGCCATAGCATATGCAGAAGTTACCTGCTCAGGAGGACAGGGACACAGGCTGAGAGCACCCTCTAGTCCCCAACTTTTACTCACAATCACACAGCAACCTTTTCTCTGCTCAGATCCCTGCTCCTCTGCCACAGCAACTACACAGAACACCTTCTCTCCTTTCTTGGAAACAAGGACTCACTATGTTGCCTAAACTGCTCACACTGGCCTCAAATTTCCAGGCTCAAGGCTCCTCCCACCTAGCCCCCCAGGTGTCCAGGTACCCTACCACATACAGCATGCACAGGCCTCTGGCCTGCTCAGAGCTCAGCGGTGTCTCAGGGCTCATCTACAGGCCTATCTGCTAACAACACCAAGGAGCTCAGCCAACTAGCCCAGGCCCTCCAACTTTCAGCAGATCTCTTTGCCCCTGTGGGTCCCGGGGTGGATCCAGGGTCAGCTTTGTTTTCCAGCTGGCCATGATCACTCCTTGGCCTTGACTTTAGTCTATGATCACATATCTGCCTCTCCAGCCAAATGGAGGCCCCTCAGGGAAGATAACAAGTCACAACTGCATTGTCCCTGCCCAGGATGGTACCCACCAAGGAAAAGGTACCAACAAATCAGAGTATTTGGTGGAAGGACTATGCCCTTGCTTGATGACTCCTTGGGTTCTCTGGCTGAAACCCCTACCTAGATCACACACCATAGCTCCAAGTGCAGCAGATAGGGGGGTTGCCTTCCTGTGCTGGCCTCTCCAGCCCCACTCTCCGCCTGATCTCTCTGCAGAACCAGGCCTCCTGCTATGGACCAAGACTCTGAGCCTTGATAACAGAAGAGATCCTGCAAGGCCCACAGATCAGAGCACCCTTGCCTTCACAAATCACATGCAGTTGCCTCTCTGATGCCAACCTGCTACAGAGAACAAGAGAGATACCAACACAACATTCAGTCCCCTACCTCTAGGCAGTCCTGGGTTCTACTCAGGGAAGTGCCACAAGTGTCACGAGGTATTCATTCACGAGAAAGCCCTGCTCCACCTACTGATCATCACTGAGCTGCAGTCTTCCCTGTATACCTTCTGAACAGATGACGATGGGTGAGAAGGGCACCATGTTCATGCAGAGCACTGAACCACGCCCAGTGGCAAACACTGTTATTCTCTCTTTACAGGGGCAGATGATGAGGACCAGGAGGATCCCCTGTGCATCAGCACAGAGCCCGACGCAAATCCAGGCTGGACAGGCCTTATACTGGCCGCACACTAGCCTGGCACCACAGGACACAGGTGAGCACTAGATGACTCTTCATGGACAGCCTCAAGAGGAGTGCCACGCACAGCAACATAAAGCACCACCAATGTTTCTCAGAACTTCATTAAAAAACAAACACCAAGAGACAAACGGGAATGACATGGTACAAATATATAAATATCCCTTACAAATCAATAAGAAAATCACTAACACCTTAATAGAAAACTCGCCAAAGTAAACAGACATCAACAGAAAAATATAACTGACAATTAAACAGGGGGAGAAAATTCAATAAAACGTGGTCCTTGCCAACAATGACAAGAAACAAAATGCCACAGGCTGTGAGGACAAAAAACCACACCTGCCAGAGGACATGTCCATGGGTACATTTCTGGAAGCAAAGTGGGGAATACTGGGCTGGCATCTTTAAACTGGCAGAGCATGATCCAGCAACTTCACGACTATGACATGACTGAGAGTGAGGCCCAGGAGGCTGCTCACATTACCAAGAATAACGAAGAATCACAAACAACCCACATTTCCAATAAAGCAAAGAGTTCAATTTTAGTGCTTCTCTGCAGGGAAGTAATGTATAGCCACTGAAGATTCCATTTTCCAATATTAACAATGATACTTCTCTCAATAACATGTTCCATGATGAACACGGGATACAAACTGGTCCTCTCTGCCCCATACACTGGCTGTGAGAGTGGGGTAAGGGGAAGAGGAAAAGGAAACATCCAAATGTGTTTGTGACACTAGCTGTGGTATGGATAGGGAGGTCGTCTTTCTAAATGTTTTTTCTATACTTTTTAGCAGTCGCAACTTCCATACAGATCACAGGAAAAAGAGGCTTGCTGCATATCCTGAGTGTCAGTCACAACAGACAGGCTGTGTTCACGAGGACCTGCCCTTCATTCTGTAGAACCCAACCTGTGGCCTAACAGCTGGCTCATACATCAGCACTGTGGCTGGCTCCAACAGGGCTTAGAGACCACACAAGGAGACCAAATCCCATAGGGAAGCCAACAAAAGGTGCCTCCCCGAGGCAGGAAATATCCTGAAGGTAGAGCATGGAGAAAACAGGAAACACCGGAGTCTAGAGGAGGCAGAAGACCTGAGGGCAGATCTGGGGACCCTGAGACTATACAAGGTAAAAGAGCCAGGTAACCCTGGACAGGCCCAGGGATGTGGAGACATACCTCGGGCATGCTGAGAAACATACCTTTGTGCTTCTGTTAGGCACAGGGTACTGACCACCTATTTGCCTGGGAACCAGTGTGACTTGGGACCTGAACTTGCCCGTCTTCTGGCTAAGGTGTGTCAGGGGTCTCCCCCTGTAAAGCTACTTTTCTCCCTTTCCATTTGACAGCATGAAGAAGTCCCAGACACAGTACACACTGAAGGAAGGTAATGGATTGCTCCACTACTTAAGAACAGAGATCCACGTGGACTATTCAAGACCTTCAGCAGAAGAGGTCCGCCTGGTCTCGATTCTCTGACTTCTCATTCACCCCCACCAGCACAGACACATGGATCTGTGTTCTGGGTGTTGGCGATGTCCCAACACTGCTTTAGCTCCACCCCCTAATGCCCCAGCACTGGCCACCTGGGCTCTCTCAGCCACCACCTGGGGCTCTCTCAGCTGGCACCTGTGGGCTCTGACAGGCCCCGATCAGTTTGGCTGATGACTGAAGGCCAATTGTGTTTCTGGTCACTACAAGAAGCTTCATGTTACCCTACTCATCTCCCACCTACTCTTGGGGTTAGCCCTCTCAGGAAGCTGATCCCTTATACAAAAGTACTACAGAGATCATGACCTAGGTGCTATCCATATTCCCTGTCACTTTGGAGCCCTTGATTCCCACTCTCTAGCTGACTGAGATAGGACACATGCATGTGCATACTGATCTGTGTACAGACAGGTACTTATAAATACTTCTCTACATACCCACCTGCACCAGCAGGGAGAGAAACCTGAGCTTTCAGGATGTTTCCACTCTACCCAGAACCTCACCTCTTCTCCACATTGCCACGTTACTCCACCAAGAAGAACTCTAGCTCCTACCATCTCCATCAACATACGTAACTGTTCACTTCTAGCATTGATGTACAGCAGTATTGGATCGGTCACCTGCACTGCCGAGGGATTAACTTCATCAGTGTGACCACACGCAGCTCTTCCTGTCACCGGTCTCAGATATCAATGACCTCTCAGGTACAACACGCTGGAGGGCACTGCCTCAGCCTCATTGTCTCTACAAAACTGTCACCACTCCTTTGCCTGGGAACCTCTACGCGGGCATGCTAGTCCAATTTGCTTAAGAAGTTTAAGAACATTTTACTTTTTTTATTGATTTATTTTTTTGTGGATGTAGGGACTGAACCCAGCGGCTTGTATATACTAGGCCAGCACTCTGCCATCATGCCACAACTAGCCCAGAATAATTTTATTTATTTTTCACTGCCACCTGCTCCCTCCAAGATCATCTTTAGAAGTACCAGAATGAGAATATAGCATGTGTTAACAGTAGGGTAAGAGTGGTAATAGCTAATATTTGAGCATTTTCCATCCAGCAGGGACCATTCCAACAAGTAGCAACAAATTCTATCTATAGAAAAAGTACCACAGAAAAGTACTGTTCTAATTCTGTATAAAAAAGACTAAGAAACTGAGGTATGAAAAGATACTGGAGTTTACACAATCACAGGCAATAACTGGGGGTGAAACTGACAGCAGTATAAGGGTCATAGGGCCCTTTACCTGAGTTCCCAGTAGCGATGTCTTGTACAACATAGGCACAACATGACAACCTATCACTAGTACAAGACAGCTGAGGCACAGAAAGTCCTGTCACCAGTGGTCTTTTAGGAGACACCTCCCTCCTCTCAAGCCAAGTGGGAACCTTTCCACTTGAAGCATGTCATATGCAGGGGCTGCCTTGCCCGGCCTGGAGACCCCACACTTAACCCAGTGGTCGCTCTCCCACAGCTCATCCCTGTCCGTCCCTGAGGACTCCTGCAGTGCCACAGCACCTCTCCATTCCCCACTGGAGGACAGCAGAGTTTCCTCCAGTCCTGGGCTGCTGTGTATAAAGAACTAGGAACAATCCTGTACAGGTTTTTCTGCAAATACAGATTTCATTTCTCAGAGATAAATGGCTAGCTAAGGAATTGCTAAGTCAAAGGTGGCTAGGTCTTAGTTTTTAGCAAGCTGTCGGACAACTGTCCGGAGTAGCTGCGCCATTTTACATCCCCACTAGCAAAGGACGAGAGATCCAGGTCCCCACATTTTTGCCTGCATGTGGGCTCAATTTTCACCACAGGCACTTCGCCAGGGCAGCAACGACCCATTTTTGTGTACTTGTCACCAATATACACTCTCCTAAAAAATGTTAGCAAATGTTCTTTGCTCCTTTTCTGATTTGGTTTTGTGTTTTCACTATTCAGTTTCTGAAAGTTCTTTGCACATTATAGACAGGAGTTTTTTGTGAGACTCTTGGGTTGCAAATGTTTGCTGTAATTCTGTGCCTTATCTTCTCATCTCTTAATGGAGTCTTTCATGAGCAAATGTCTCTAACTTTGATGACGTTGATATTTGTCAATTTTCCCACTAGGGCTCATGTTACTGGTGTTAAATCTAAGAACTCTGCTAGACTGTTGTATGCTCTTCTATTTCTTAATAAAAGTTTTATAATTTCATGTGTCTACCTAAGTTTTTGAGTAAATTTCTATATAATATCTGAGGTTAGATAGACACAGGTTCTTTTTCACTCAAAGACATCCAATTATTCCAAGTACTAAATTTACTTAAATGCCTATCTTTCCCTTAATTATCTTTGCATCTTCTTGAAAACACAAGTGGCTCAAAACCAGCAGAAGTAAAGAAATAATAAAGAAGAGGGAAGAAATAAGGGAAATGGAGAACAGAAAAACAGGAGAAAATTGGCCCAGCCAAAAGTTGGTTCAGTGAAAAGATCAATAAAATTACTAAGAGCTTTCAGAATGACTAGAAAATTACAATTAAATTACAAAATCAAGAATGAAAAAGAAGAGACCTCTGGGAACCCTACAGAGGAAAGGATCACTACCAACAGCTACAAACCAGCACCAGATAGCCAAGGCAATGTGGACTAATTCCTAAAAACACAGAGGCTCGCTCAACTGACTCAAGAAAAACAGGAACTTGGATGACCTCGATGCATGCGCAGAGATGTAGCCAGTAAGGAGCTAGTTACCAACACCTCTGAGGATGCCCTGGCCTCACCTCCTGGCTGTCCTAGGTCTCCACACTGGGAACAGTGGACTTTCACATCCTACAGCCCTGGCGCTTCGCTCCTTCTTATAAGTGCAACAGTGCTGAGCCTACCACACATGTCAGACTGTTCACCACTGAATGTTCTACAAGGTTCATCACAGCCCTAGTACATGTCCTCTGTCCAGTTCAAGCTTAATGTCTTTCCTCTGTTCCTTCCATCACACTACTGACCTCACCCATTAAATCTCTTGTTTCAGCTCTGGACCAAAATCTCCCATGTCCCAGACTGCTGCTCTGCCAGCCACTGGCTAGGAAGCCAGCACAGCAGGGCTTTCTCTGCCTGCACCCTGTCATTTGTAGGCTGCACATCCTCAGCTGCAGGTCTGGGCTATGAGAAGGGAGTTGACTACATGTTCTTCAAGGGACTCAGATGCCACCTTCCAGGGGGCTTTCCTGTTTGCTTCACATAGAGTGTTTGTAGTTGAGAGAAGGAACAAGGTAAAGAGTATCTCTGCTCCCTTTCCTGCAAACACAAACAGTTTTTCAATAAACAGTGTCTGCTGGGTATACAGGTGTGCCCGGCACAATCCCAACCCCTGCACTGAGACTTGGCCCCCTGAAGCGTTGCCTATGGGCAGGGTTGACGTTAGCCCTTCAGGTTCCCATCTGGAACAGTGTCACAGAACCAGCCCTTTGTTCTGGCCAACCTCTGAGGACCAGTCCCTGAACCCCCTTGTTAGATCACTTAGGAAAAAAAAAAGCTCACCATGTGCCTCCTTCCTCTATCCCTTTGAGATGGATGTATTTGTAGCTTCATGTGCCCCATAGCTAAGAAGATTCCTTTGAAAAACCATCATCAGGACAGACAGGGTTCTGGCAACCTAGTCACATGCACACTGACCTCTTCCCAGCTTTTGCAATTTCCCTGTCTCCAACTGGGCACCGGCTCCCTTTTTCTCATACAGCCTCTGCACAAATCCACATGAAGCTCAGCTCTTTCCCTTCTGTCAGGAGTACCGAATAGAGCCTGTTTTCACCACTGGAACTAACACCCAGCTGTGTATTGTTTGACAGGGTTCACGGATGACACTTAACATACACTGAATTAACCTAGCTGTGGAGCATTTCAAAGGCACAGAGTGGAGATAGGCCACTAGACGCTCTCAACCTGCAAGTGGGGGACTGTAGCAGGTCAGGGTTACTGCCAAGTTATAAGTCAACCTCTACCACAGTGGCCCTCAGTGGGATGGGGTACTGAACACAATCCACTCCAGTGCCTATCTGCCCTGCTCTCATGGTTCACTCAGCTCTGTCCCAAGAAAGTAGACCTGAGCTGCAGGCTTGCCAGCAAAAGGCCAGAGAGAGCATCTCTGCAAACAACAGCAGGGACTGTCTTACCAAGAATGAAAAAGACAAGGGACAGTACACCTGATGGCTGCCACCCAACTTTCCAGCATCCAAGAGGCCCAACAACAGGGATAAAGTACATCCCACAATAGCACCAACACACATTCACTCATTCAACAAACAAATGGTGAGCACTGGCACACGTGCTCTGTCCACATGAGAACATGATACAAACCAAAGCCTGTTCCTCTCCTAGATATGGTGTTCTGAGCCAGAGGATATGGCCACCAGTGTCCCACACAACTGACAGCTCCCTTCACCCAGGAAGACAGGCCTCCCGGAAAGACAGCCCTGAGCTTGGAAAGTTGCTCTCCTCTGTGCATCTTCTTTATTTATAAAATTGCTTATGCAAAGATATTACTATGCATAATGCATTCAATTATGCAGCGTAAGATGCAGCCTTAATGGGGAACATTCAAGTCAGCCACACAGACAGTCTGGAAACCCTGAGAAGAAAAACCATTCTGCTGACTTTCAAATATGCTCGGACCCTTCACTGTCCATGGGGATACAGAATAAATACACATCACTGTACTCATATCATTCTCCACTACTTCCTGGCAGTATGAGGTGCCTGAAGCTGATGCCTCTCCCAGCCTCGGTGGCAGGACTACATTAGCATGTAAATAGCTGACAGATATAAGGAAATGAAAGCGAGGAAGAGCTCTTTAATTAACTTTAATCCTCTGAAAATCCATGCAGCAATCTGCTCTGACACCCCAACTCCTCAGGAGGCCCCCTTCTCAGCGAGGACTGAGGACTGTCATGCACGGGCCAGCTGAGGAAGGACGGCTGCAGTGTCACCACTGGTCCCCTGGAATCGGGGGCTGTCACATGGTATAGAGCAAATTCCCAAGCTGCACACACAGACTGCAGTATTCTAGAGGTGATGGCACTGCATGGCTGGCCCTGGCCAGGCCCCAGGGAGCCCCAAGTTTGGTGCTCCACCTGGTCCAACTCTCCAGCACCAGACTGCCTGAGGCACAAAGTGGCCAAGGAGAGGGCCACTGGTTCTGTCCTGGAAGACTGCTGCCCACTTGGTTGGTGTTGTGGGCACAGAAAGGACCATGCAGCCAGGGAGCTGGCACTGTGCCATCCAGGCTGACACAAATGCGCACTGGTGGCAGAAGCACAATGGAAGCAGGGCAGGAAGCGAGGCAAGGGGAGCAGTGCAAAGAGAAAGTGCCCAAGGGAGGCATTCAACATGAAAGGCTGCAGAGAAGGGGCTGGAACGACAGACTGCAGCTCATGCTCCTGGGACAGACACCAAGACCCTGCCCAAGGGGGATTCCTGCTGGTGCATCTCAACTCGGATCCTGCAATCCCCCTTCCCTAATGCTGACACTGAGGACATACGGGGTGTCCCACAGCAGTGAGTGCAGAGCCAGGACTGAACACATACATAGGCCCTGAAGACATTCTTAAATCACTGAATTATCCAAAGCCTGACCACACAGGGCCTGAGAGAATAGAGGCCATGAACACACAGTGGAATGAGGTGGAGATGCTCACGAACATGCTCGAAACAGAGCGGTCTTTAGAAACTCAAGAGCTACATTCCAAAGGAGGACAAGCACATGTTAGATCGTAACTCAAATGGATGACAAGTACAGCTTAGCAGCTTCAAGCCACAGCAGTGCGCAGAAGTGGAGGAGGGAGCAGAAGCCAGGTCCCAGCATGCACTAAGCCACCAGGCGCCTGGAGCAGATTTCTTCTGCCTGTGTTGCATGCGGAGACTAGGTAGTACATACTTGTTCTCCTGCTTGGATTTATTGGCTTCAGGATGCAATAAGGCAAACTGGGAATGGAAGTTTTCTGGTCAGTGACACAGCTGGCTACATGTGGACCCAGAAGGAATAGACATCTACTCAGAGGTTCCTGGATGGTGGTGCCAGCCTGGTGGACACCCACAGGATTCAAGTGTCCTTGGCAGAGGAAGTGCTGCTTCCAGGAGCTGCACTGCCTCAACCAGTCCCCCTGTGCTCTCTTGAGAAGGAGTCCAGCCTGCAGGTCTCTGCATCAGGGAGGGATGAGCCTATGTACTGCTAGGCCAGGGACTCACAGAGCAGGTTCCAAGACACACCAGATACCATCTCTCCCTCCCTGAGGTCATGACTGCCAGAAAAGAAAAGCCCTGTTCCCAGCACACTTCATGCATGGTTCTTGCGGCAGCCTGGCACTTTATATTTACATGGCGCTGTCCCTCCTGGGAGCACATAGGGGCTAAACGAAGTTGGCTTCCACAGGAATAAATCATGCTTCTGTAACCAGCAATATTTCTTTAACTGGAGGTTAATAAAAATCACCGACAAAGGCTAACCAGAGGATCTAATTTATTTAGAGACTTTCATAAGGCTGTGGATAAAGCCCTTTATAAAAGCTTATTATAGCACTGGAGGAAGCCCCAGAAAAGCGACAGTCACTTAGTGGGATTTGCAAGCCCCAGAGCAAAGTGAGAAATTTAACAGGACCCCTAGAAGGATAGGGAGGGGAGAATGAAACGGGAGCCAATTTGCCGCCTAAGGAGCCAGCCTTAGTTGAGGCCACCCTGGGCCCTGTCCCAGAGAGATGCCCAAATCATGTCTAGGAAGCCAACCACCATGAACTGCCCATGGCATGAGCTGACACAGGGTGGTAACTAAGTCTACAGTCCTCCAGGAGTCCCAGAAGGAGTCCAAGTCATTATGGGAGATGAGGTGACCTCATCCACCACACTGCTGGAATAGACGAGGCAGAAAACTGGCCTTTCACCTGGACGCCAGACCTCTGGTCTCACTTGCGAACTGGTAACTTGAGGGAGGAAACTCACATCCTCCTGCCCTCCCCATGAAGGCCCCTAGTGCACCTACCTTACAAGATGCTCTCTGGCTCTCCCTGGTCAGGCATGGAGGGTGTGAGGGAGAAATGCAACAACCCATGGACACTTCTGGTCTGAAAGGGCTTTGAAAAAGCTTTAGAGGGGAGGTGTGGGAACTGTCAAATTTCCCTCAAAAATTTTCCCCTTTTCCAGAAACTGAGCCCTGTAGAGCATCTATATAGGCTTTTGGAACTCCCTCCAGGGACAAGGCCCCTCTGCAGACAGCTGGCACACCTGAGTGAAGCTAAACCTTGCCTGGCACCCTGCTTCATGCTAAGCTTGGACTCCATACAAAGTCATATTGTAACCAGGTGTGGTGGTGCACGTTCCTGATCCCAGCACTTGGGAGGTTGAGCAGGAGGATCACAAGTTCAAGGTTGGCCTAAAAATAAAATACCACATTTTGAAGTTGGCCAATCAAGGAGTGTCCCTGGCCTGATCCAACATCTCACTTTCAGCCAAAGAAACAGGAGTCCATGACCTGAAGTCACTCCTACAGGCTCCTTGAGTCTGAGGACCCATTCAGGTAAAGGAACCCTGACTTTGAGGGAGCAGCAGCAGCTTCCCCATCCCAGCTAGGCTTTGGGAACTCATCTGCACACAGCAGGCCACTCAAATCACTCCCTTCCCTGCCTGCTAGAGAGCCCCTGGGTGGGCATAGCTGACATCAGGGACAGGAGATGGTGCCCCAGTACACAAGCAGGCCTCTAGGAAGAGCCACTCCCCTTCCAGACTAAGCCTCTGGCTTTCTCTCCTGCTCCCCAACTTGTTCAAAAGCCTCAGCCCACCCTGCCCACCCACCCAAGTCCTCAGTTTCTACAGCCAAATGGCATGTCCAAGTCCCATGTAGTTCCCCTGACCCACCAATATGCTGGCCCTAGGCTGTCAGGACAGAGAGCCAGGTCACCAGGCATGGACAGACAACCATGAGGGCCACAGACAATCCTGACTATGTGATACCATGTCTGGCAGCACTCATGCCCTCCCTGACGCTTTACTGGGGGTAGTTTGGGTCTCCATGGGCACAGTTAACCAAAAGTACATCCACTACAAGCTGCACCCCTGTTCCTGATTGCTTTCTACTTTGTGATGGATGATATTTAATACTCTCCAGTCTGAGTACTGTGGGTCTGTAAATACCGATCCTGTTTTATTGCTATTTAATCACTATTACGATGGCAAGGGCTGGTCCTCCTCCACTGGGCTTAATGTTCCATGAGGGTCTAGAGGGAAAAGTAGTCAAACCATATAAAATGGGATTTCCAGGAAGAGAATATACCCGCAAGCATAGTCTATACACATGTGCATGCACACTGACATGCACAATCACACACACACCCTTTCTAAGGATATGCAAGGGGAAGTGAGACAGAGGAAGGCACTTAGCAGGAAGGAAGGAGTTTATTGATACCAGAGTCCAAAGCACCTGAACAGGACCCCTGCTCATTCATCCCATTCAGCAAACTGTGACTTCCTCCCCATGAAAGTGGGATTTTGTAAATTCCAGTTGTATTTTCGAAATGATTATTAAATGGAACTATTATCATAATGTTAGTAATTCTGTGAATGCTAGCATCGAAGTTTCTTTGGTTGGGGTTCCACATGGGGCTAAACATTTCTGGCAACTGATTTGTCCTCAAAATCGGAGGCCCAGCACAGGCTGACAAAAGCCATGATGACTAGAAGCCAGTGATGGTCCAGTCAGCAGCCCCAGAGAGCCCCCTCATCTCCTGGGGTGGGTAGATGGAGGTCAGAGGCAGGCCTAAGGTCAAGGATGCCCCCAGAGTGTGTGAGTGGGACCTGCACATGCAATGAGCACAGGACCCCTCCAGACTGTGGGTGTGGGGACTTCACAGGGAGCTAGGAAGTTGGTGATACTGGCGAGGCAGTGCGGCTGTGAAGGACATCTGTCCAGTAGCACAAGTGCTGACCTGGCCATCAGCAGACCAAGGGCAGATACACCTGAGCCTGGGACAGCAGGGGAAGTCGGGTGGCACCTTCACTATATTTGAAAAAGATTCGTGGAGGGGCCTGGCCATGGTTCAAACACCACTACGGTGCTGTGGCTATTTTTGGAAGCAACACTCGAGAGGCTGCCTTGGCAGGGAACCATGCCTTTGAGCACGACCATCAATTTTCACCTGCCGCCAGCCGCCTTTCCTTTCAGGATCAAGGTTATTCAAAGATTTGGATTTCTTCGAAATTGTGTTAAAATGGGACTAGGTCTCCAGCAAGGATAAGAGGGGAGTTCACAGCACGATCAGGGGCAGTGCACAGAAAGTAAGCCAGCTTGTGGGGGATGAGGGCTCCAGGCCAGTCCTGCCAGGTCTCCCGGCTACCCTGCTGACTCCCTCTGGGAGCTCAGCAAAGGCCAGGCCAAAGCCTGCCTGTGCAGGGTGAAAAGGCTGGGTCCAGGCCCCAGAGACCGCTTTGGCATCCTGGCCAGAGCTGGATCCTTGCTAAGCCTAGATTCCTCTTGTAAGGGGAAACCTCAGCTTGGGAACCCCATAGCACTGTCTCAGTTAAGACATCAGGCTTCTCAACCGCTGACCAAGCTGTGCTGTGGGTAGTGCAGAGTGAGGGGGTGCCATGTGGCATGATAGCACAAAGTGGGGTGCATGAATCTTGGGCTCAGGCTCTGAGAAAAGACACAGAGCTCTAGGAACAAATCAGTCATAACCAAATACAGTGCTTTAGAAACTCAAAATCTGTGTACCAAAGCCCATGAATAAAGTACAGAAACCATGCATTAAGATGCAATCCACCCTATGCCTGCAAAGCTCATCCTGCCTGCCCCCCAGTTCTCTAAGGGGCCCCAATGGTGGTACAGGGGCAGGGCCTGCACTCACAATGGAAGGCATCACAAACTAATGGCCCTGGAGGAACCTTTCTGTGGAAGACCTTCCTAGGTTACCTTGCACCCCTGACATCAGGAGGCACAGGGGCACACAGGCAACTAAGCTAGGGCAAAGACCACTGACACAGGCTGCCACTACTGAGCATCACCTACCACAAGCCACATTGGGTCCTGTGGGCTGCAACCCTCACTCCAACCATGTCTTTGGAACACAGAATGACAAGCAAAGGCAGAGACAGGACACTCAGCTCCTCACCCCACATGCCTCCTTGCCTACCTCCCAGCCCCACCACTAACAACCATACTCTCAACTTAACATTGTTTGGGAAAAGTGAAGACCATGACGGGCTATTATAGTCAGATCATGGCAGGAAACACAAACACCCCCCCACACCCACTACCGGCTGTGAGCACATTCTGATGCCCTGAAAGCCTGCAGGCACAGTCCAGCCCACCCTCACAGAACCCTGCACACCCACCATTACTCTAGAGAGTGCTGAAAGGCGGCTGGCCCTCTGGGCTGCAGCTTCCTCACTGTTAGGAGAAACCCAGCACTACACTCCCCAGAACCTGTGACAGGCAAGGAGCTGTGTCCAGTGGACAAGAAGAGAGGGCAAGGAAGAAGTCAAAACTGGGGAGAAAGGGAGACCAGCAGAAGCTCGAGGTCTGGGCATTAGGAAGGATCAGAGACCCATCTCCCTTTAGCACTGCACAGCCAGCAGCACAAGGCTTAGCTACTGGGGGGTAGTGGAGTCTTCCAGCTCCAATGGTACCCAGGGGCAGGAAACAAGGGGCCCTACAGTCTGTGTGCCAAGTATAATCATCCTTAGGACAACGTTGTTCAAGTTTAGCTTGCTGCTGTGAGATAAGAACAGGGGTCCTCATTCCTGGCAAAAGAAAATGGGTCCAGTTGAAACAGAGGGCGGGACACAGGGTGTTGCCCAATGCTGAGATCTGGGAAGGTCTCACTACAGAGAAACCTTCAAGGAATTACTGAAGAGAACAGGCTGGGGCCACTGACTATACCCGGAGCTCCCAGATTCTGCTCCTCCCCCACAGCCTCACCCGGAGCAGCCTAGAAAGTCACCTGCGGACAGGCAGGCCAGGGCCTTTCCAGGGAATGAATAAAAGGCAACCAGAGTAAACACAGGGTTATCAGGGCTCAGCAGAGGGCAGCCTCCAGAATGCCAATGCCCCTCAAGGACGACTGCCCAGCCAGCCCAGCACAGTCCCCGCGAGGAGAGAACAGAAAGGTCACACCACCTCTGCCCAGCTCTCTCCACGGCTGCCAGAGGCCTTCTGTGACAACTCTTGCCCACAGCTTACAAATCCTATCTTAATAATCATCTCCAAAAGGGAAAGGGGTAAAAGGCATTTTGTTTTGATTTCACTTTATTCCCTAAAATTGCTTTTTGTTTGGGAAACTTTTCCTGCCACGATCCAGTTCCAGTTCTCAGTTTCTTAGTTACTGGGTTTTCACTGACCTTGCAGATGTCACCCTGCCCCAGCACAAGGGGTGCGTCCTTCATAACAGACACAACAGGGTGCCAGCCAAGAAAGGGCCAGTGACTACCTAGGAACACAGAAAGCAAGTCCTTAGCTGTGGGCTTCGCTTGCTGTGGGAGGGAAGAGCCATCACCACACAGAACACCTGGGTCAGAGCCACAGACAGGCATGGCCACCAGTCTCAGCTGTCACCAACATTGGGCAGGAGCAGAGGGACACATTTTAAGCAAGATGTAAGCAAGGCTGGGTCTGAACTGGGGCAGTCCAGTGTGAACACAGCACAGACAGCATATCACGTCTCCCTCACCATGCCCAAGGGCCAGCGCTCAGGGCCACATGCTGCCTGCCTCAAGCGGCTGCCACTCACTAGAGCGGCAGCCCAGCTGAACATACACCCTTCCTGCCCTGTGACCTGGGTGTGGGCACAGAGCTGTCATCAAGGTGAAGGCCAAGGGAACAGGCACAGCACAGCTATGTCCTTCTCCATAGCACAGCTTGGTTGGGCTTGATGGCTAGGTTCGGCAACAGCACACATGAAAGCAACCATTTATGGAAAGCAGCCTATGAAGGAAGAAAAGATCACAAGGAATGTATCCTTGGGCTGCCAAGGAAGGGAGGGAGGCAGCCACGGGCAAAAGAGCAGGTGGGAGCAGGGGCCAGAAGAGGTGTGCACAGGTAGAGAGAAAGTATGGCTACCACACGAACCATATGGCAAATTGTCCCACGGTAGGCAGCCATACAGGCTACATGGAGCAGAAAAATCATAGCTCAGACACACTGTCCCAGCTAGAGCATGATCCTGGGACAAGCCCTCCAGGGATCCTCCCTCTGAGCTGTACAAGACTTCAACTCAGCAACAGGACACAGACCAGCACTGAGACACTCACTGCCCAGAGGTGCCACTCCAGATTACTAAACATGTTTTAGCATGACTCCCACAAACCCAGCACATTTCTAGTCTGTGCCATGAGTGTTCTATCTCCACCCAGGGGCAGGATACAGCAGCAGTTCAGGGTGCAACTCCACAGCGGATCCATTGGAATCCTACGGCATGATGTCCCCCGAGCACAAGCTCTCCTGTTGGCATCACTCAGTCTTTAGGAAACTCCAGGCTAATTCCCGCCCATAGGCCACAGGCTGAACAGGAAGGCTCCGAAACAAAAGTGAGAATATTGGTTACCTGGCCTTTTACAGGACATTTGCTGACTCCTGCTTTGATGACTGTGCATTGCTTTTTTCTAGAATTTTCTAAATAACTAGCTTTAAGGTATAATTAAGTGTATTTTAGAAGTTAGCTTGTTCTCAGGATTTTCACTGCTCTAACTGCATTAATTTCATTAATATTCAACAAGTCATTATCCTGCCATCCAAAGTTGTCCTTAAATATACACAGAAATGTAAATAAATCCACATTTATTTGGAATAAAATTCTAGAATTTCTCAGTTCTAATTTAGCTGCAAAAATATCAGTAGGTATTACCTATATACATAAACACTCTTGTGAAAAGGAAGGCTGTGACTGGAGATTTATCTTAGTGGTTCTGGCACTTGCCTGCCAAGTGAAAGGTCCCTGGTTCAATCCCCAGTAACCACATACAACAATACTGGGTATGGTGACTCACACCCACCAGCAATCAGTAGCACATATCACAATGCCAGGTGTGATGGCTCACGCCTGTGATCCCAGCACCTGGGAGGCAGAGGCGGGAGGACTGCTGAGTTGGAGGCTTGCCTGAGCTACATAGTGAGCTCAGGGCCAGTCAGAACTACAAAGTGAGACCCTGTCTCAGGAAAAAAAAAAAAAAGGAAACTGTTTAATGTTAAAAAGCACTAAACACCACAAAATAGAATCTGAAAAGCACTCAATTCATGAGGGTGCTCATGTCCAAAAGGATAAACCATAAAATTGACATGTGTTATGTACTAAAATCCCATGACGCACAATGAATGTAATCACTGATGTGCTGCAATCATGTACTACTAAAAAATAAAAAAATATTTAAAAAGGAAGGCTCCCAAATGTAAACAGCCAAGAGAAAGTCTTGTCACACCATCTGCATGTGGAAGCAAACTTCCCTATGTAGAATAAACATGTGGGCGCTGGTTTCACACCAAGGGTGGGGGCGCAGCACAGTGAGAAACGCAGAGGAAAAACTGGACATCCTTTCCTGCTGCACATCCCTGGCCAAGTCTCTGAGCCACTCTTAGTCCTCTATTTGCTGAGCCAAAGGTGGATGCCACAGGGTCAATCCCACAGGCCTGAGCCACTACAAGGGGAAACTCACATCACATGACCCTGGAGTGGGCAGGAGAATCACAGAAGACGGCAACCACTGGAGAGCTGAATGTTTCCTGCAGGGTCAGACCTGGGATGCTCAGCAGTCAGGAGCATACACAGGAGAATACCTCCAGGCCCTCTAAAAATGGATGCAGGTGGAGGGCGAACAGTATTTCAGTTCTTCTGCCAGAGAATTGGACATACTATAGCCTGCTTCTCTCTCAGGTAAGAGGCGTAGGAGCCCCAGCCCTCAGCAAAGAGACCAGGCCCAGGCCTCAGCCCCTGTGGTGGAGGAGCACCTGCTAGACATGTCCACAGGGGCAGTGAAGAAGCAGGTGGCCAGGCCTAATGGAGGCACCTAAGGGTAGCTTGGGGATGGGCTCCACTCAACCAGCTAGAAAGTTGCTCCCACCCAATAAGGATCCTCACCAAGGGACAGGAGACAGATCCAATCCAGGCCAAAACCAGCATCAGACACAAACACTGGTAAGTCCCGTTCACTCAGTGGGGGGCAATGAAAACAAGAAACAAAGCTGAAAGGCAGACAACCCCCAGTAGGAGAGGTGAAGCATATTCAAACTCTCCCTCCCCGTGTCACCAGCACCATGTCAGCTTCCCCACACAACCCCTTGGGCCTTGAAGAGCTTTTAGAAAAGGAAAGTTTTGCATGTGAAAACCCTGCTAAGGTGAAGGACCATGGTCTCTCACGGCATGCGCTGCTACTGGAAGGATTCATATCTAAGCACAGTTAGCACACAATCTAGCAACTTTACTCCTAGGCTAGCTCAAAGGCCCACAGTGATCACAGCTTTATTCAAAACTGTTAAAACCTGGAAGCAACTGAAACATCCTTTAGTAGATGAATGGATAAAGCATGGTTCACCCAAGCAAAATTTTTTAAAAATGGGAGATCAAGCCATAGAAAACACAAAGAACTCTTGAAACATATTGCCAAGTGAAAGACGCCTGTCAAACAAGACTATAAACTGTACAAACCCAAAAATGACACACAGAGAAAGGAATAGGAAACTATGCACACGGCAGAAGGGGAAGCGATTGTTAGGCATCCATGGAAGCACAGCAGGCCAAGCGCTGAGGGTGTCAAGTGCAGGGAAAGGGGAGCTCAGGCATGAAGCACCTGCCTCATCAAAACCCACCACCTCGGTCGTCACCTTAGCCATGTCCATATGCTGCTCCCTCTCCCTGCTCCCTCTTTCCCAGGATCCACTTGGGGTGCAAGTGTGCCACTCACTCCTCCTCTGGCTGCCCTGTCTCTCTTGTGAAAAGCCTGTCCTCCTCCCCAGCAGCAGACCAAACTCTCAGGTCTAGGGACAAGTAGGCTACCCTGAGTTCGAGTTGCTGCTGCAGAGAGGCCAGTATCAACAAGTCCCTCACCAGCCTCACAGCAGGTGCTCAACAGGAACTGGCAGGGTAAGAAAGGGATTGAGTGAGTGGGTGTATCTGGGAACTTCCCTTCTGGGTTTCCATCTGCCTGTAACATGCCAAATTCTGTTTCAAGGTTGGCCTTTCCAAATCAGACGTTATCAGAATATACTCTGAACTGATAACTTAAAAGCTCATAAGCTAGGTACAAAGCTCATGAACCAGGTAACATCAAAGCTCATGAGGTAGGTATTCGTGATAAAAACAACAAGGAACAGAGGATTTCACAGACTCAGTAGGGAACATCCTCATAGCACACAGGACACCTCGCAATGAATTGCTGAAGCTTCCGGGACAAGAACAAGACACATGTTCAGGATGACTCCATGTGACAGACCAGCCAGGAGTCAGGGCACAGGAACCACAAAGGCCACACAGTGACTGTTCACAAAGGACAGCAGAACAATCATGGTAACAGTGGTTGGAGGCAGGGTCCATGCACAAGGCTGGTTTGTTACCAGCAGGTAGAGGATAAAGGCCTTGTGAGACAACATAAAATCCAGCACAAGAAGAAAGTATTCAGGGAAAAATCTAATAATGTGGGTGACTTCTAACCTAAAAACCATAAAACTCTCTAGGAGCAATTAAAGACCATCTCAATAAATAGGAGGCACGTAATTCATGGTTTAGAGGATTAAATACCGTTAAGATGCTATTTAATTCCCAAAAAAGATTTGTAAATTTATTCCAATCCTAATCATAATCCAGCAGAGCATTTCGTGGGAATTAACAAATTCATTCTGTATAGGGACACGTGAAGGACCAAAACCAGCCGGGAATCTAAAAGAACATTTGTGGACTTTCTTTCACTAGTGCGTATCAAAACGGATCCTGAACTAAAAGCCAGGGAGGACAGCATGGCACTGGTAGAGAGATACAAAAGGAGCCACAGTACAGCACAGACCACACTTAGTGCCACCAGAAATGGCCACCAGGTTGGTGTCTGGGTAACAGGATACCAATAGGACAATGGAAGGAGTACTATTCCCAAACTGGGTCAACTGCAGATCTCAGAAGCCAAAACAGTCCACCTGTCTATCTCACACCACATGCAAAGCCCAATTCCACCTGGGTGCAGTGGCATACACCTATATCCCTGACTGAACATGAGGATGTGGCAGGAGGATTCCAACCAGGGCAACCTGGCAAAACCTGTCTCCTATAATAAAAATAAGGGGTCTGGGGATGTGACTTCATAATAGAACACTTACCTAGAATGCTCAAGACACACAGACACTCACACATTCCAAACACCCATCAGACTGAAGTGTGGAAGTTAAAATCAGCATTCAGAGAAAGTACTTAAATCTCTTTAATGTGCTCATGGCTTTGGTAGGTACAGATATTTAAACAAGTCTCCAAAAGTGCAAGAACACAGGTAAAAATCAATATGCTGGGCTATATTAAAAGTGCAAACTTCGGGCCAGAGGGTTAGCTCAGTGGTTCCAGCACCTGCCTTGCAAGCGCAAGGTCCTGAGTTTGATCCCTGTAACCACATACAATGCTGGGCGTGGAGACTCACGCCCACCAACAATCAACACTGCATACCACAATGCCAGGTGTGGTGGCTCATGCCTGTAATCCCAGCACTTGGGAGGCAGAGGCAGGAGGATTGCTGAGTTCGTGGCGGCTTGCCTGGGCACCACAGTGAGCTCACCAGCCTGAACTACAAAGCAAGACCCTGTCTCAAAAAGGAAAAAAAAAAAAAGTGCAAACTTCTGTTCATCACAGACACGGCTGAACAGATACAAATCCTGCCTAGGAGAGGCCCTGAGGCCCCACCTCCAACCAAAGGTCACACCTGAGTAGTAAGGAAGACCACAGGAGGCCCTGAGCACTGGTGAAAACCTGAAAGAACCTGGCAACCCCACAACCTGCAGCAAATGGCTGATGAGTGGCCTCTGCCAAGACCAGGCATGTGCAGCCCCCAGGCATACCCACTCAAGCAGGCCCAGCATACGATGTGTTCACAGCAGCCCAGATGTCACATGCAGTTGTCACATAGAAAGTGTTACATGTTTACAAAGTGGAAGTGCAGAATAGTTACAGAAGTTGATAAACTTCAGATCCATATGCAATACATATGGATCTCACCAAGATAAGGCTGAGCAACAGAAGGCAAACACAAAAGACCATGGGCCTCATGATGTCTGTGGGGTAGCCCACAGTGGGTCAAAACAAAGGAAGTGCTTCCCGGGTGGAAGCTACAGATGCATGGGCACAGGGTGCCAGGACTGTGTGCCAGCTGTCTTCCAAGCAGTGCAGCACTGACACATGTGCTCGTGGACTTCAACCACTGGAGAAGAAGTGTGCAGCACAGCTGAAGCAGAATACAAAGAAACATGTGGTTCTGTGCTCTGGAAAATTCCATGGTGCTGCCTAATGGCAAAGCTGGAAAAAGCCAAATGTCCATCCAGAGAAGAGTGGATAAACACATGTTGGTTTACTCATTCCACACGTCACAGAACCAGTGAAATGAATGAACAGCAGCAACACAGACAAATGTCAGAAGTATATATATTATTAACTGCCAGGCATGGTGGTTTGTACCCATATCCCAACCCTCTGGAAGACTGAGGCAGAAGCATTGCAAGGTCAAGCCCCGCTTGAGCAACTTAGCAAGATCCTGTCTCAGACAGAAAGAGAAAGAGACAGACAGACAGGCAGAGACAGAGACAAAGAGAGACAGAGAAACAGAGACAGAGAGAAAGAGGCTGGGAATGTCACTTAGTGTGAAGATCTTGGATTCAATTCCCAATACTCCCCTCCCAAAAAGTATACTGTTAAAGATTTAAATAAAAGAACCCACAGGGCCAAGGATTTGGTTCAGTGGCACCACGCCTGCCTGGCAAATGCAAGGTGCTGAGTTAGTTCCCCACACTGGAAAAAAAGCCACAAACATGTCCTATCTATATAAAACATACTGGAAAACTGGGAAATGCTGAAGAGTGTTTAAAGAGACACACAGAAGAAAAGCTGAAAAGGATTTGCTCACGTAGAGGTGGGGTGGCACCAGCAAGGAGTATGTTTGTACAATCTTTGCATGTGAACTGCTACTTACAAGCATGTGTGTCATGAGAGAAAGGGCACGTAGAAAGTGTGGATGGCTCCCTTTTGTGGATTATATCTAGATGTCTCCCCAAAGCCTCATGCACCCTTGGGGGGTAGTTGGAGGTGGCTGGACCATGTGACACTGGATTAGTTTAGCATTGTTCTGAATGTGGCTGAATGGATTTACTGAAGACAGAAGATCCATTTGGTGTGTAAGTGGCACCAACCAATAGGCTTACAGACTGGATGGGATAAAACAAGAAAGAAGAAAGATGCGCTGTCTCCTGTCCGCCTGCCATGAGCTGTTTCCCCTCTGCTGTGTTCCTCTGCCATGCTGTCCAGCTTTGGAGCTCAGCCTTGATTTGAAACTTGTACAAACCATAAGCCAAAATAAATATCTTCTTCTTTAATTTGTTGTTGCTGGGTATTTTGTTCCAGAAAGTAACTAAGGCATACCCCATCCAATTGTATAAGACTTTGACTCAGATGCCAACATGGTGAGTCAGGTCTGTGAGACACATGGAACCAACATGTGAGGTGGCACTCACAGGCCTGGGAGAAGCACATGCTAGATAAGACCTTGAACTGTGGTCTCTAAAGTGCAAGGTGCAATGTCAGACCAAGTAAATCACATAGACAGAACTCTACTCTATTTCCCCTTGACACACATTTCTTATGGGAGTTCATCATATGGTAGATGTGACTTTGCCACCTGACAGGAGTGATGAAACAACCATGTGGAGAGCTGTGCCTGAGCACCGTGCCAGCAGCCTTCCCACCTCACCCGCACACAGACCTGTTCCTGCCCACATTTCTTCCAGGACTGCCCTGCACAATGAGCCACTCAACAGAGACTGACATGTGGTCTCCAGCATTGCCAAAGTCAGTCAGAAACCCTGTCTTTCCGCCCTACACACGTTCTGATTTACATACACACACCCACACACACATGAAGCAACAAGTCAGAAGAAGCAGAAGAATCTAGCAGACTACAGTGTACCCCTAGATACTGTGGATAGAAAAGCCCCAGAATGCTTCCTGCCTGCTAGCCAGCTCATGAAAGCGGTAGGAGGCAGAAGTGACCACAGACAAGTAAGGCCTGGACCTTCCACTGCTTGACATACTGGACAAGCTGCCTCAGGTGGAATCTACAGCAGGAGAGCCTGAATCCTGGGACACCCTCAGCACTCCAGCTCCCCCTGCTAACCTGTCTCATCTGGCCCCGGCCCTCCTCTGAGATCAATACCGCTCACACTGAGCACTGCAAACAAGGTACCACTGCTTATGTCTTTCTGGTCTCTGGAGGTGGACAATGTAACAGGAGACTCTGCTACACAAAGGGCCACAGTGCAAAGTGCTGCTTACCACACAAGCAGTGGGCCTGATACCACACGATAAGAGTTTTCTAGCTTACAAAGCATACCTTACAAAAGTGAGTAGCACTGACCTTCCAAGCAAGCAAGAAGGACACGCTCCAGGAAGGGTCAGGATAGTCTTCTCTCCAGGGAACTTACTCGGGCTATCTGCTTGCAGAGACACAGCACACATATAAGAACTACCCAGAATATCAAATCCTGACCTCCTACAACTTGGGAGTACAAGACTCCATTCCATACCCTAGGGTCATAGCATAGGATGTTACCATGACAACCAAACATGGTATGCCAAACCCACTGTCTAAGACACTACTTGACTCTGAGACTACTGTAAGGTATGGCCCAGGCAAATGTCTCCATGACCACTCTGCTTTGGGATGGGGGAGGGGATGGAGACAGTTAGGGAAAAGGGGATGATTTGACTTCATTAAAAATTTTCTTACTAAAAATTAGCTTTTACAGCTTATGTTCTATAAATAAGATTCTGCAACCATGTTGTGGAATATTAGGGCACACTGGAAATAGCTCAAATAGGAAAATGGTTTGTGTTCACCCAGTTCTAGAAGCCAATTTTCAATTGCTTAAAATAGTCATGATATTTTACCAAGGTAATTATACTCTTAGCTATCAGTAACAATTAACTCCTTAGACTTAGAGCCGCTTAATAAAGGTCTCAAAATAAAATTGCACATTCCAAGCACTGTATACTTAAATGTCAAGCACACAAACAGCCCCGCAGAGGCTGAGAGCCATCTGCAGGACTCATCACAGCCAGACCCAGAGCCTTCCCTGGAGGGGAAGGCTGGAGGTGGTCAGGGAGGGACCTCCGCCCCCCAGGAAAAGACCCCGAAACCCAAGGGCAACCTCCTCAGGAACCCTACTAGAGGGCACTCTCCAGCCACAGCAGGCCAGGCCGGCATCATCAGGAGGTAGGAAGCAGCAGGGATGTCACCTTACAGAAGCCGTCATGCGGCAGGGCACATCTTCATCACACTGTCCAGCAAGCAGGGATCCTGCACCCGGCGCTGGGGCTGCACGGGTGATTGGTATCGACCATCACTGCACACCTTGGAGGGATAGTCAGTGTGAATAATCAGTTAGTGTTGGGCAATCAATACCCACCTTCTCACTAACTCAGAGCGACACCCATGAGCACAGTATGGGTTGGGATAATGCTGATTTGGTTGAGAAAGTCATCGGCTTTTCATCTGTTCAGCAGAGGAAGAAGAATGGAAATTTCCTACCTTAGGAGCTCAAAATGTAAATTTCAAGGACAGAAACTCCCCAAGAAGGAAGACAGGCAAACTCCAAGATGTCCAAGGGGCTCAGCTGGCAAGGAAAGAGCTCTGCTTCTACAGGTGACTAGGTCCATGCCATATAAGCACAATTGTAACCAGCTCCTCGTGGTGACTGGAGTCCCAACTCTGAGAACAGCCACACCAGCTAAAGCAACTATGATAAATCACAGCAGAGCCCACAAGACAGGTGCAGGCCAAACTGAGCTCCCGAGAATACCATGGGCCATGTGGATGTACACATGGGGACACTACATACACAACCAGAGTGCTACCTAGAAGGACTCAGATGTGGGAACGGGGGACTGGGAAGTCTCCACCTAACCTGGCTAGGTGGATGGGGCAGGTGGGAAGCAAGAGAACGGGTACGTGGGTATGCTCCAGAGAAGGACACAGGAATTGAGACTTACAACAAAGAAACTAGACCATGCCAAGCTCAGTGAACTTGGAAACAGAGTCCACAGAGCTCCAGCTATGTACCCAGCAGGGCCTGAACCCAAACCCTGATCCAGTCTGCAAGACCCACTGGTGCCACACCCTTGTAAGAGGTCTGCAAAGTCCCTGTGGTGCCACCCTAGCAATAGAAAGCCAACACACAAGCCTGAGGAACAGCGGTGCCAGCCCACAAGATCCAGCCGCCAGTGAAGGGAACTCCTGCTTGGAAAGAACTGGGGTCTCAACCCTAGGTGCCCAACAAGAGATCCTTAGTCTGCAAACACAGGACAGGCAGGGTATGAAAAGACCAACCAGCTTTTCCAAGAGCCTGTCTCCAAGCTCCTAGACCAGCTGGTGGTCTGGAAGCTGGAGCCAGCATCCACCTTCCTGGGCACAGCTGTGTCTCTACCAGCACAACAAAGAGGAAGTACAGACAGCCCACAGCGGTGATGGCAAAAACCATGCCATTTACTTGGTACCAGCTAGAACACACAGGCCATTCCCACCACAGGTGCCACTCAGCTGTGACCAAGGAACATGCTACAGACAGACACACACAGTAATCTGTGGGCACTTGAGGGCACCAGGCCCCATGAAGAAAGCCAATCTCAGAAAGTTAGACTCTGATTCCACTCATACGCCATGGTAGAAATGAGAGGGCTTTAGGTATAGCAAGCAGATGGCATCGCAGGCCTTGTGGGACAGATGGTGGCCTGAGGTGTTGGTAGCCTGGGCCTACATTTGCAGTAGTGACAGAGAGCACAGAGCACATGTGGTGCCGACCCTAAACTCCTAGTTTTAATGTTGTTCTACTGTGAGGACTGATCTACATACTCAAGACTACTGATATTTTGACTCCTACAACCACCTCAATCTGCACTTTCAGTAGAGTCCTCCAGAAACTTCATGAAGGAGTCCACATTCCACTGTGGGACAAGCTCTGAGGTAAACAACCTACCTGACTGGGCTACCCAGGTCTTCTGGACATGCTTCAGGATGACAAATGAGCTGCGATGTATTTTTTTTTAATTTTTTGAGACAGGGTCTCACTTTGTAGTTCAGGCTGGCCCTGAGCTCACTATGTAGCCCAGGCAAGCCTCCAACTCAGCAATCCCCCCTCCGAGTGCTGGGATTACAGGTGTGAGCCACCACACCCAACACTGTAGTATGTGGTATTGATTGCTGGTGGCCGTGAGTCACCACGCCCAGCATTCTATGTGGTTACTGGGATCAAACTCAGGACCTTGCGCTTGCGAGGCAGGCTCTGGAACCACTTAACTAAATCTCCAGCCTGAGCTGCAATGTGATAAGTGCACTTTTTCCACGCATGGAATGTTCAACTCATGATGGCTTTATGGGGATGTGACCTTTGTAGGTCAAGAAGCATCTGTAGCCATGTAAAACCTGCCAGGGACAAGGAGTGCTGTTACAGGGAACCTCTGAACTTCCCCTGCAACTTCCTGGGAGCCTACATTCCAGAATAAAATGTAAAACTCCTCAGCTGAGGTGACAGTGCAGATGCTGCTACAGGTTTACCCCAAGGAAATGCACGGGGGAAGCCAAACTTTTCACTGCTGGAGTCAGGTCCCTGGGGAGTATGGGGTTGCAGTGGCCCATAGGGGGTCCAACCCACGTGAGAACCCTTGTGGACTCTGGTGAGTGTGACACAGACATCCACAGAAGCACAGATCTCATGCACACAAGCTAGTGTGCACACATGTCCCCCAGCCCTTGTAGGCCAAGAGGCCCTGGATCAGCAGCACCAGACAGCAAGACACCCAGCTCCACTCACCACTCTGTACAAAAGGAACCAGAGAGCCCCAGTTCTAGAGAAACAGCTGACTAGAGGACGGGGCCTGGAAAGACATTGGGGAAGCTGGAGCATCTCGTAGGGCTAGTGCTCAGAGCAGACATACCTCATGCATACACAAAACCATAATGACAGGGACAAGTGAAAAGCTCCCAGGATTGCACTAAAAGAACCTCTAAGTCACAACCACAGAATCAAGTAGTTCTGGATTAAGGCCTCAAACTTAAGATAAATACCTACAACCCGACCTGATACAAAGAAATGGGGAGAAAAGATAAGCCACCCATGCTGAAAAAAAAACATATAATTTAAGTGGAGACTTTGCCCCCAGAAAGAGGTACTATCTTCTCACCCACTGGGTGCAGGCAGCTTCAGAAGAACACATTTTTCAGCAAGTGTGGCAGTGCATGCCTATAATCCCATTATGCAGAAGGCTGAGGCAGAAGGATTGTCATGAGTTAAATGCCATCACGAACTTATAACAAGACTCTGTGTCAAAAACAAAGCAAAATGAAACAAAAAGATTACAGTCATTTCATAGTAAATCTCGGAATTGGGCAATTAAAAAAAAAGAAGAAGAAGGAAGAAGGAGAAGAAGGAGAGGAGAAGGAGAAGGAGAAGAAGAA
>PVIC010003015.1:41251-72243 GCA_004025085.1 Thryonomys swinderianus
AGAAGGAGAAGGAGAAGGAGAAGGAGAAGGAGAAGGAGAAGGAGAAGGAGAAGGAGAAGGAGAAGAAAAGCCACGTAGAAATTGGGAAACAAGAACTTTACAGTGAAGAAACCTTGCCAACGAGACAATAGCCAGGTGCTCCATGTCAGCAGCATTCACTGTCGGTAATCCCCTTTCACAAGAACTGATGAGAAGGGAATTTTCCTCTGCAGTCCCTTCCCCAACCCACAACCCCAGGTAACAGTGAAAAACCTTCAGGTAAATCTGAAAAGGGGAACATTCTTCAAAAGGGCCAAGGTCTCAGAAACAAAGTGTGAGAGACTGTCACAGCCAAAAGGTGCCTAAGAAGATGAGGTTACTAAATGTCACACAGGATGAAAGGTAGATCCAAGCAGATTAAAAGGGCATTTCATAAAAACTAAGCGACTTTGAAGAAAAAACTGATTTTTGTTAGTAATGATTCAACATTGATTTATTAATTTTATCAAATGTACCACACAAAAATGTAAGTGTTAATAACGGGATGTTTACAAGCTACCCAGATTAGGAACTTACTATGGCAGCTGGGCACACCAGGACACACCTTGTCTGAAGCTGCTCCTTCTCCCTAGAGGGCTGCACACCCACTGCCAGACTAAGAATCACCCACCACTTCCTGTCAGCCTCCAAAGATTATTCTACTCTTTCCCAGCTGGCACAAGAAGCCACATCTCCAGGGTAAAAGTGGTACAAAGCCTCCCACCACAGTGGGTGTGGACCTAGCTTTAGTGTCCTCTCCATGATGCCCTGACAGCAGGGCTCAAACAGGAACCTATAAGCTGATGCGATGAGCTACCTTGGCCAAGCACCATTGCCACATTCCCAGGGGCCAGATCCAGCCTGCTGAGCTGGGAAAAGAGATACCCAGAAGATGGAGGTCAGTCCTGGGCCGTGGGACTGCAGCACAGCCTCTACATGAGGACCACCTGGCCCAGACTCCCACAGCCTTATCCAGCACCACAGCCTCACCCTTATCTGACTGCAAGGCCCTGGCTCTGGCATGGCCTTCGGTGTCCTACAATGCAGACTCTCCACCACCACTGCAGGGAGCCATGTGGAGTGCACACCATTAGGCCAGGCACTTTCTCAGCCTCCTTCCACTGTCTCCATGCTGACACCAGCAGCTCTTCGAAAGCTTCCTTGTCTCCCACTCATGGTTCTGCATAGAAGAGCATCAGTTCTCCACACAGGCGCTCATGAAGGCAAATCCTTCAAGTCTTTACTCAAACCTGACTTCAGACAACAACTCCTGTGTCATCATGGTGCCATTTGTCTCTTCTCTGTCAGGGCTGGCAAGTGTGTGCAATTGAGAGCTGCTGCCATCTCTTCCCCTTTAGAGTGTTGATGCAGAAACACATTCAGGGCACCCTGTACTGACACTGGCATACATACGACAGGTATCTGGTAAAGAAGGGAAGGTGGGGGAGGCCGAGTCCCACCCTTGAGTACAGTAGAAGCTACACCTCGGAGTAAGCACCTTCTCTGCCAAGGTGCACCCTTGGGCAGAGCTACTCAAAGAGGACACTCTGACAATCTCCCTTCTCTGGCACTACAGAAGGGATTGGCCTCTTTCAGGCCCAGGTATCCAGTATGACACCAAACTGACTTGAGGTCTACTTCAAGACACAATAAGATGCTATCAAGAATGTGCCAAGGTAGCCATGAAACAGCAGTATGCAGGAGCTGAAACACAACTCATTCCCTAAAGACTTATTCAGCAGGCGACCCCAGTAGCAGAGGCCTCAGTCCGCAGCAGACATGACCAAAAGTAGACAGAGACATTCATCAGTGCAGCTCCCGTTACTTCTCAGCAGCACCATCTTCCTGGGAGACGACAGACAACACAGTCTCCTCTGCTCATTCAACATTAAGGTGAACACAGAGGGGAATCCCTGCCCAGCAAGCCGCCCTTACCTAGAGGCCACATGGGAACAGACTTGGCCCTTGTCTTCTGAAATTTTAGTGCCCGTGCATTTTTCCCCCTAATACTGGCGACTGAATTCAGGGCCTTCATACCATGCTATACTCCCAGCTCTTTTCTTTCTTTTTTTGGAAGGGATGGGTTACAAAGTCTTATTAAGTCACTAAGTTTCTCAGGCTTGCCTAGAACTTGTGATCTTCCTGCCTCAGCCTCCTAGAATGCAGGATGACAGGCGGGTGCCACCACATCAAACTCATGATGACATTGTAAGTAACAACAAAAATACTGCAACCTCAGCTTAATGTGCCAACATCTGAACTCTTTTGGCTCAGGAAAATTAGAGAAAACTGGCCATCAGAAGGGTCCCCACAGCACCACAAACAAGTGACTGCTTTCTCTCACACTCTGGACCACAGCCACTCTAGCGTCCTCTGTACTTTCTGGCAGTAAAGGACAGGACAGCTGCCACTCTCAAGAGATGACCTACTGGCAGAGATGCAGCCTGCAACAGTCTGGGACACAGAAGCTGGAGAGGTGTGAAGAAAGGTGGAACCGCCGTGAACATCGGGCTGGGCAGGCTCCACATGGCACACCAAGGACAATAAAGCACAGTCTAACCAAACTGTCAAGTGCTGCCCCTGGTCACGGCTCTCAGGCAGTCACACACAACCCTGCGCAAGACGTGAACGTGCAGACCACCATCAGCAGGTGATGACACTTGGCTGTGGAGACTGAAGAGAGGTGAGATGTCATAGAGAAAGGAGCAGGTGAGGGCGAGGTGGGGACAGCCCGGCTGCCCCTCCAGAAGCCCATACCTTGGTTAGCAGCAGGACACGTTTCTGTAGCCTTCGGGCCAGCGCCTCATGGTTCTCGCGCTTCTTCCTCTCCTCCAGGAGCTGGCCGCTGACCTGCCGCACCTCCTCCTGCAACTGCTGCTGGGCCTTTTCCAGCCCCCGGGCACTGCACAGAGAAAGCAAGAGGGCAGAGTGTTGAGGTCTAGCACACTGTCCCCAGGGCCTGCGATGTCCTAAAATAGAGCTGCACGTGTGCCCACTCCCCGCCGTTTCCTCACTCCTGAATAGCTACTTAGCGCCTTTCAGGAGTTTCTGGATTTCAAATAGACTCCCAGGGTGATCCCAGCACACGGTGGGAGGTGGAGGGAAGCTCAACTTCACATACAATGGGAAAAATTGTCAACCACACAGTGCTTCGGGATGGGGCTTCTGAATGAGCTAAATTGCCAGTGCTAGCACTTCCCGTGTGAATCACAGTCGGTGCAGATGTGCAGCATGGGGGGTGCACCGCCGGGGCTGGCTGAGGAGAAGATCTGCTAAGTGGGAACTCAGCCACACACAGGCCCTGGGGTTGTGGCACAGGACAGACAGTGGGGAGTGGTCAGGCTAAGCATCGTCCCACCTGTCATTCCTGTCTATCTTCCTTTCCAATATCCCTTCTTTCTTCCTCTGGGCTCCCATAGCTCTGCGTCAAGAGTCCTACCTAAAGCACCAGGACAGCCTCCTAACAGCCCTCACAGGTCCACCTCCCAGGATCAACTCTCCTGAAACAGAGGTGGCTATATCCTTCTATCAGAGGCTGCTGACCAGTCATAGGCCACACTTGGCACAAGGCCACCACTCTTCATGGTCCAGGGCCCAGCACTGTAGACGGCAAGACTCTACCTATGTCCAGATGGCTCCCTGGGCTCCACCCTACTCACACACACATGCCCAGGGAAGGGCTTGGATACAGGGAACAAGTCAGGGCAGGGCAACCCAGCACAACGTGTACTAGGCAGCACAAAGAAATGGTGGTGGGACACAACGTTCGTGCTATTCACATGGCAGAAATCTCTCTCAAAAGGAAATCCTAAATGAGTCTCACAAACTTAAGCAGGCATTAGGACTCTATTGTAAGGTGATATTTATATTATTCGTGTGGAGTGACAAAGAGAACAGCAAGGCTGCTTTGAAAATACAGAAATCTAGGGTGGGGGCTGTGAAGGGCAGCTGTAGTCTTTGATCACTCTTGGCACAATTAACTTCATTATAAGACCTCAACAAAACCTTGAAGACAACATATATTCCTTTCCTCAAAGGTGGTCTAAGTTTTTCTAAATCAGAAATTTAGCAAAACTCTTTAAACAGCTGAAGTATAATTTGAAAGTGACTGCGAATCAAACACTTATGGAATTTTAGACAGAACCTGGTGATGGTCATGGCAGAAGCCTGGCTGACCCTGGAGAGCCCCAGGCAGAAGCCAGCAAAACCATGGATGTTAGGACCTCCACGCCAGCATCGAGGATGCCACATCTCACCCAATTGAGGGTCTCAGAAAACCTGACACTAACATCCACTGCAAACACATAATCGGCCAACTGCTGCTGCACCTCTAGGTGCTCCATAACCAAAGCCATAAAATACAACAAGTACAAATATTCCTTGCAAATAGACATATTAAGAGGCTATTTTGAGTTCCAGTTCAATTTAAAACTATTCATAGACCAATTTAATAATCAAGAACTGTGAAATCGACTCTTGAATCATTGAATTCAGGTGGGTAAGTTCACAAGTGCTTTAAATCACTACTCCAAAGTGGGTAATTTAATTAGGAGAAAGGCAGCATTCACTCTGCTATTGTAAGTGCTGTGCACACAGAGGAGAAAGAATACAGCAAAGCTATGTGGACAGGTGACTGGGCAGAGCACCACACCAGGCAGGGCCAAGGGGAAAGGGATGCTCTGACAAGCTGTCCTTAGCCTGGTTCACAGGAGCACAATGTCCTTACAACTGCCTTGGGTCATCCCCCACGCAGGGCCCTCGTACCAGAGCAGGTGCAAGTACACACACCACCACCACCACATCACAGCAGCCATCCTTCTGGGTTTTGAGGACCTAGGTTCAGGCAGTAGGACCAGGTAGCAAGATTCAGCTTTTGATCTGAGTCTCACACACTGCAGCTGGGCTTCACCACCGCAAAGTGGAAGGTGCCAGCACCAGGAGCTCTGGCCTCAGCTCTCCACCCAGATCCAAGATGCTAGAAAGGCACAAACTGCGATGGTCAAGTGTAACTGTCAACCTGACTGGATTAAGACTCCTAGGGAGGTGGCTGGGCCATGGGGCACTGTACCCTCAGTGAATGAATCCACTCACATCACAGGTAAACGTTCCCCTAAGAGATGCCCCAGTGAGAAGGCAGGTCACAGCGTATGCTTTTGGATGGCATCACTCTAGCTGGCACTGTTCCCCTGCTCTGATTCCCTGCACTGAAATGAGCACCTTTGATCCTCCATGTCTTTCTGCCACAAAGCCAGAAACTTATGGACTCAATGCCCTGGGACCATCAGCAAAAACAAACCCCTTTCTCTTCAGGTATTGTCTGTCAGGCATCCAGTCCCCACCAGGAAAACCTGACTAACAGAACCCTGCAAGAAGGATGTAAGCTGGGAGCTCTCCGGCACCCACAGGAGAAGACAGCCTTCAGGGATGAAGTGCTGGGTTCACACAGAAAAGTTCACTCGCCACATTCTGAAGAGAACATTACTCACTCAACAGCAAAGGACTGTAGATTTCATGCGAGGAAGAGAAGAACAAATAAAGCCAGAGGGATATGGCTCTACCAGAGACATGGGAGTAGGCAGGACAGCCAACTGCAAGCCAGAGCCCCCAAGCTGCCATGCTGGGCACAGCGAGAGCCGTAACTAGGCATGAGACATCGGAGAGCCAGCAGCTCCAGGAGGTGCTGCCACTCCTCAGGTGGTGGGACAAAGTGGAAAGGAGGAATTATGAAAGTATGGGACACACAGGAGTGTCTTGGGATGAAACAGGGCACCTGGTCAGGGCAGGAGTCCTGACAATGGACAGGGTAAGGGAACTTGTTCACAAGATGGAGAATAGCAGCTGGCAATGGTGGCAAAAGCCCATAATTCCAGCACTTGGGAGAGGCAGGAGGATCATTGAGAGGTTGAGGCCAGCCTGGGCTATATAAAGTAAATTCGACACTCGCCTGAACTACAAGATGAGACCCTATTTCAAAAACAAAAAACAAGACAGAGGATAGCACAAAAGTGCAGCAACATGTGCCAGGTACTGGTCCAGCAGAGGGAGTGGTGCTCCACAGGCATGGTAGTGGGAGTCCAGGGTGGAGGCCCTGAGGAGCAAGAAGGGTTGGAACTTGCTGTTCAAAGGCGAGATGACTGCCCTCCGCATCTAGCTTGTGGATCCCTCCCAAGGATCCCTACCCAGGAAGCTTCTCAAATCACTGCCACCAAACAGCAATCCACACCCTAGGATGCAGATGATGACATGCATGACCTCAAGTCACAAGGGGACCTTGGACATGCCACCCCACAGTTCCCATGAGCATCTGGGTGACCCAGTCCCAGAGCTCCCAAACTGCAGATTCTTTCCTGAGGGAGCCTCCCTCCATTCACTCTCAGCCTTTCTTCTGAAGGAAGGAAGAGAAAGCTCATAAAAAATTAAACCTCTAGTTCCAAACCAAGCTGAACTCTAAGGTCAGCAGCATTTCCGTGAACCCGTGGGAGTTCAAAATGAAACTCTTGGTGCCTCAAGAAGAGGCTGGGCATGTTTATCGATCGAAGCCTTTTGAGGCAGATCTACTAAGGGAAACAAGTCTGCGCTTCTGAGAACCTGTCTTTGTGTGTGACAGGCCACCGCGGTCCACTTTAATGTAGTCTTCATCAGAAACCTCAGCCTAAGAATATCTGCTTCCAAGGAATGTGGAAAGGACATGAGATATTCCAAAGCAGCAGGAGACATTTTAACGACCTTCTCCAAGTCACCGCTGGTTCCAGCCCCTCCCTTGCTCGACCCGACATCTGACAGGCTGACCCCTACCTCAGCCCAGCCTCCAGAACAAACACAGCAAGGACTGCACCTGTGCAAAGACGTGAAGTACTCCAGGTGACGAGCCCGGCCTGGCAGGCAAACAGGGAGTCACAGTGCCTCTATAGCTTGGCCCAGGCCCAGCTCTGAGCCAAGCACTGTATCCCTCAGAATTATGTGCTGCCATGACACTGTTGTGAGGTGGAGTCCTCAGGACAGGATGAATGTCCTTACAAAAGGCCCCGGACAGGTGCCTCCATCTCCCATGTGAGGACACAACACAAAAAACCATGCAGGAAGACAACCCTCACCAGAGACTGAACCATGAGAAAGAAATCTCTGCAGTTTAGGAGCCACAGACTGTGGGAGTTTGGTGATGGGAGCCCGACTCAAAAGCCTTCTCCTCTCACAGCTGCATAAGAGCTACTATCAGCAGGGGACCATCCTGATGACCACCATTAACCAATGGCTCAAGCTGACCCATAAATGTTCTTGGTGGAGTAAGATATAGCTGTAACTGGCTTTGCACAATTTCTCAGGAATTTCTCTTTGGCATGGAACTAGGAAAACATTAAAATTTTATTCATGCTTGCAAAATCACTAAAAGCACCTTAAATGCTTAGAGAGCCTAGAAACACTATTAAAACCCACCCACACAAATGGTTTACCTTCTCCAATTTGTAGATGAGTAGATTCAGACCCAAGCAGCTGAGTCACCTCTGTGATGCCACCATGTCCCCTCCAGGATGCACTGGTGCTTGCCCTCCATATCCTCTAAACTCTGTGCCCAGAGTAGCCCACAGCACTGGCCTGTGACGGCACACACCCAGTCAGGTCAAGCTCAGCCACCACCAACAGGTCTTTTACACATCTACCTCCAGGACAAAAGGCTCTGGGTCACCAAGGCCATGTTGGGAGAAAAGAGGGGACCCACCACAGTAGTCTGTCCAAACATAGTCACCTGCTGGGTGTGGTGGCTCTTTTCTGTAACCTCAGCACTCACAAGGCAAATGTAGGAGGACTGCTGCGAGTTCAAGGTTGGCCTAGGCTACATAGTGAGTTAAAGGCCAGCCTGAACTACAAATTGGGACCTTATCTCAAAAACTTTAAAAATAAATAAATAAACAAACATAGTCACCTACAATCTTCCCACTGCCAGGAGGTGCCACAGTTCCACCTACCCCATCAGTTTCTCCGAAAGCTGAAGGGAAATTACAGAATCTGCTAGTCTAGCAAGCAGAAAAATCAAGTGGGAAGGCTCCTAGGCAGGATGGGAGTAGAATTAAGGTCCCAGAAGTGGATAACATGGTGAAGGCCAGCTAGTGCCACTGATGACTGGCCAGGAATGCATGCCAGGACCCTTCCTGGGCCCAAAAGAGAGCTACACAAACCTTTAGGCTGGGGATGGTCACAGCCAAAGAATGCAAGGGCCTAGTGTGAGCTGGGCACTGACTGGCATGATAGGACAGAGAATCATGATGCTCTGGGACAGCAGGCAAGACCCTAGGGGTACTATCTGGCTAGCATGGCTTTGGAAGGGATGACAACAAGTGGACAGCAAGAGCAAATCCAGGGAAGCTTGGGATAGCCAGCAGGGGAAGCCAAGAAGGGGAAGAAAGAGGAGCTGCTCTCTAGTCTCTGATAGTCTGGAGGAAGACCCAACAGTAACTGGGCACAGCAGTCAGCCAAGTGACGGGAAATCTTGTGCCGAGAGCCTCCTCAGATGAAAGAGCTGCATGAAGTCCTGAGCAAGGGACTGCTAAAGGCTAGCTTGCCACACTAATGATGGCCAGATCTCAGGAGATTGAGCTTTCCTCATGGACCTGGGCTTTACACCCCTGAAATGCAGGGGCAGGAAGTAGGAGGATTCACTAGACTGTAAGGAGCAGGCCAATCAAGTTCCAGACAGAAGTACACTCACCACTCCCTACCCAGTGTGTGGTAAAGCAGGGGCCACAGCTTCCTTCACACCCATTAGGCGGTACCTATCAGTGAAAGCTTGACTGCTTTCTATCCACCTGACCCCAAGAAAGACTTCAGTTTCTGAGATGATGTCAACAAAAACAAATGCGTCAGGGTAACATACAATGAGAAGCTGACAAGTGCCGCAAAAAGCAAGGACCAGGGCCCGTGGCTGCCCTGCAGGGGACCCAGGGCTCCCAGAAAAGAAAGGCCACATGTTTCACTGGCCACTGCCCACCACAGCCACAGTGTCCTGGCCCTTAGTCACTGTATAGGGTAGTAACACTGACTGATGCCCCTGTGCCCTCCTTTTTGGCACCAGACAGGAGCTGGTCTGCAGACAACAGACCCCCATGGCCCCTATTTAAGGTCAGCCAAGGCCACCACTGTGTGACAGCACTATAACACGAGGGAGGCACTGGTGAGAGCAACAGTGCATGGCACTGCCTAATGAAAAAAAACAACCCAGGTCGGCACACACAACAGGCAGCCAGAAGGAGCCAGAATAGTCTCCAAATCAGGGAAGGCCAAGACTCAAATCAAGGATTTAAGGCTTCCAAGCAAGGAGCCGCTGTCTAGCCATGTGCTAGCAAAGGGACACAGCAAAGATCTGCTTGTCCTTGAGTCCTCCCACCTCCGGGAAGGGCATTGCTGACAGCCTAGCTTCAGGTGCCAGCAGTGAGGGGTGTTCCTGATTGTCCCTGACCTAGGACGCCAACCCCACCTACAACGCCAACACTGGGTAAGGGAGGACAAGGCCTCTAGGGCATCTACACCCCCACGAGCTCCAGGCTCTTCCTCAGTGGCTGTAGTGACTGCTTCTACCTGTAACAACCCCACTTTCCATGTCCCTCCATGCATCCTCAGTGTGCATACAGCACAACCTCAGGGTCAGTCCAGTACGACCTCTGCCCATGCCAGCCCCATGTTCTTGCTGCTCTAGAGACATCCATGTTTCTGTCACCTCAGTCACCTAGTGCACTGCAGCCCTGAGAGCATGCCCACCTGCCTGGCATCCTGTGGCCCAGTCACCTTCATCCCTCTATCCCATAATCCCATCTCTGCCTTATGCAGCTTGTCTGTTTAAAGCCCTCCCCTACCCCATCGCACAAGGGCAGAAGTGTCAACTGTCCAACTTAGCACTCCACCCCAAGTGCTGTACAGCGTGAATACCATGCAGAAGGATAACCAATGAGGGGCAGAATGGGATTCCAAAGTCCAGCCCTGTGGTAGTTCACAGAGCACTAGCTGGTCCTGTACACCCCAAGGAAAGAGATGGGGGCCTGGGCAGAGACAGACAATAGGCCTGGGAACCTGGCAGAGCCGAGGAAAACTCCAGCCCCAGCAAACACACTAGGGCCAGCTCTGGAGGAATCCATTAAGATTGGCAGAGTCCACCTACCAGGATCTCTCAAACCACACATGCACACACCCGGGCCACAGGAGGCATGTACACAGCTGCACTTACAGGGGGACTCGAGGGGCAATGCTATGGGACAATTCTCGATGGGACACAGACCGGATACAGAAATGCTCTCCCAGAAGACCAGGATTTCCAGACAGGTAGACACAGCCCTGTGCCATCAAGCTCCCACTCCCACCAGCAGAGAGCTGGTCAGCCACAGAAGCACAGTTACAGTGAGTGGGGTGTGGTGGAGGCAGCTGTGCCCTCAGCTCAGTCTTCCTGAAGGAGACCCGTGGCTATTTCTGGAGAGAAGCTGCAGAGATTGGCTGGGGTCTGCCCCAGAGCAAGGATCCAGGGAACTGAGCACAGCACAGCCACACCTGACCAGCCCAGGGCCCTGTGCCCTGTATAACTGCTCCAGCCTTCCAGTTTCTGCCAGGCTCACAGCACTAATGTCTACCAATCTTGAGGGCTATACAAGACTTAACCAGCTACAAAGGTCAGGCACGAGGCAGGGTACCTGGCAAGCACTGGTTCCCTTCCAGTGCCCAGCTATAACGGAAGAGGCAGTCCACCATCTGCATCTGGCCCCCATTGAGCTGCAACAGCGCCCTGGTAACGAGCTGGTAGAGCCATACATCACGACCTACTTCTCTCGATCTACACAGGTCTAATAGGGGCAGCACAGGAGGTCGGCAGGCGGGATTGCCTATAGGTACAGAGTCCTCCCCACTGCACAGAGCCCTCCAGGATGAAGGCTGCCCACCCCCACACACTTATGCACAGGCCCCACAAAAACCTGATAGCAGCCTCAGTGAGGCCACAAGCAGGACTTGCCTCAGCAGTCTACCCATGTGGAACCTCCCCATGCTCAACCTCAGCCCCCACATGGCTGTGACAAGGTTGTGGGACATGTGAACAGGACAGGTCCAGAGACACTGGAGGATCCACGTGACCAACCCCACACTGGCCTATGCCACCGTGTGCCCAGGCACAGATTCAGGCAGCAAGAGCTTCCCCTGGCACCCTAGAAATCTAAGCTCAGTATAGCACACAGCTGTCTTTATTTACGCCATCTAATTCCAATCTTAAATGCCTCCAAGTGTCATTACACATTTCTCTGAGAGAAAAAAAAAAAAGAAACAAAGAAGAAATCCAAATAGCAGAAACAAGGCCAGAGAATGTGAAAAGCAAAGATTGAAATAATGAGCAATCAAAGCCTGGCCAAGGGAGCAGGTTTAGCCTGGCCTCTGGTCACTGCTCCCAATGCAGCCTCTGAGGAGTGCTGCTCCCAACAGCTCATCAATGAGAGTCACCGAATGCAATTTGCATTCCCAGATAAACAGAGGCCACATAGTAAATACTCTCATCTGACCTTGAAATGTGAGAAAGAAAATTGCCCTTTGCAATTTCAATTCAATCTCAACCGTGATGCATAATCCAATTTAGCTGATCGGTCACCAACCCGTATGTAATCCCTTAAGTGGGGCTGCCTCCAAAGCTGGGGGCCCAGGAACCAGCAGGACAGGAAGCCTACCCTCAGTTGCTGTGACTCAGGAACTGAGGATAGCGCAGACCAGAGGGCAGGTCGCCTCTAAAGTCTTCATCTTGCGTAGCCTCCTGCCTGACTTTTCAGGGAGAAAGATGCAGGCAGATAACTAAGAAAGACAGTCCAAAGCTACAGCTGAAGCAGAAATACACGGCAGGCATCCAGAGCCACACAGGCCCAACTTCTAGGGACGGTAGAAAGAGTAGCTCTCAACCTTCCAGTCCAAGCCCAGGTGGGGCAAGGGTATGGATTCAAGGACCCTTGCCAGCACAGAAAGCAAAGACCTGGAGTCCCACAGGCACCAGCTGGCAAAGGCAGGGACCACTCAGCTACAGAGCCTGCTCTCTCCTGTGTACCAGTGGTCAGCAAACAGCTCCTACCTAGATCTCTGAAGTTTTATTGTAACAATGCAGACTCACTGACGGACTGTACAATATGGCTGTTGTCTTCTGACAGACTATGTGGCCTGCAAAGCCAAAAACATTTACAATCTTGCCCTCTGGAGACAAAGGCTATAAAGTGCTGGCCTATACCAAAGATTTCCTTTAGAAAGGCCAACAGTGGTAACTGAAACAAAGATGTGAGCTCTCACCACCTTGCCAGCAACCTCAATGCTGCCCAATTCCTCCATACAGAGCTGGCAGCCCAGCTATTGGCTCTGCAAACCCATGGATTCCAGCCAAAAACAATCCTATTAACCCACCAGCCCTCACCTAGCACACCTACATAGCAACACCTCCTCATAAGAATCTTACCACATGAACCCTATCTCTACACACGAACAGGGCACAGAGTAGCCTGTGCTCTGACCCCAAGTCTACCACCTGGGGCAGCACTGCTTCACACCATGTAGAGGAGCCTGCCAAGTTCCCTTTCCTCATTTCCTCCATAGAGGTCTGTTTGGGGTAGCAGAGGAATGGTCATCTCCTTCACCAGCGGGGGAGGTGCTCCCACAGCATGTTCTGGTACAGGGAGGCACTCCCCAGGAATGAGGCTCGGGGTGGTTCAACTGGTCAATGCCTGTGCCTATGCCTATACCTTGGCACACTCCTCTTGGGCTCTAACCTTCCACTCTCCCAAGTTCCGGCCTTCTGAGGCCCAAACTCCAATTCCCCCCTCCCTGGACACAAACTCCTGGAGGGTGGATCCAGGAGGAGGGGGATTTCTCTGAACTGAGCCCAGAGAGAAAGAAGAGAGTATTGCTGTGGTCATCTAACAGAGGCAAGACCTGGGTAAGGGCTGAAAACACAGAAGGGTGAGAATGGAACACGAGAAACGCCAGGCAGATGTCCAGAGAGACCACGGCAGGGCCCTGGCTCTCAACAGAGAAGGGGCACACAGATAGCACCAGCCATGTGACGTCAGTGTCTCTTGTCCACTCCTTGTCCCTTCCTCAACCAGCCCTTGAATTCTGACCAAAGTCTACTCAGTTCCCCACAAACAGACCTTCAAAGAAATGAAGCTCCAATCACCTATTAACAATCCCATTTGAGGGCCAGGATTTAGCCCAGTGGCACAGCGCCTTGCTGGCCAAGTCCAAGGTCTGAGTTCAATCCTCAGTACCAAAAAAATTAAAAAATAAACCCCACCAGAGATTCAGCTCACTGATACAAGTGCCTCACAAGGACAAGGTCCTGAGTTCAATCCTTAGTACCAAAAGAAACACAATACCACCTGCAACATTCTCAAATTCTAAAAGCACCATTGTATGGATCAAAAAACCCAAGATTGGGCTGGAGATATAGCTCAGGGGTTCCGGCACCTGCCTCACAAGCACAAGGTCCTGAGTTTGATCCCAGTAACCACATACAATGCTGGGCATGGTGACTCATGCCCACCAGCAATCAATACCACATACCACAGTGCTGGGCGTGGTGGCTCACACTTGTAATCCCAGCACTCGGGAGGCAGAGGCAGGAGGATTGCTGAGTTCCAGGCTTGCCTGGGCTACATAATGAGCTCAGGGCCAGCCTGAACTACAAAGCGAGACCCTGCCTCAAAAAAAAAAAAAAAAAAAAAACCTCAAGATAGCCAATAACACAAGCCTATAATCCCAGTACTCTGGGACTGAAGTAGAAGGAACACAAGTTCAAGCCCAGCCTGGGCAACGTAGTGACTTGGAGAGACCATGTTTCAAAATTTTAAAAAGTAAGTAGGCTGGGGATGTTGCTCACTGTAAAGGCCCTGGGTTCAATCGCCAAAAAAACCTCCAAAACAGTGAAGTAAATAAGCCTTTTCTCTTTTTAAGTAAGCAGTCCCAGGTATTTCATTACAGTGTGGGAGAATCATTAATATACACAGTAACAAAGGCAGAAAAAAGGAGGAAGGGGAAGAAGCACAGAAACTATGGGAAAATGTGTATGTCAGCACAAATGAAAGTGTGCGAGACTTCTATGGGTTAATGTGAGTGTACATGAGTGTGTGACACAGGAGGGACAGAAAGAATCCTGGGGAGCTCGGCTTGAGTTTCTGTCAAGGGAGCGACTCCAGCCAGGCCCCAGAGTGCAACAGGAGCATGTCAGCAGAGAGATGGGCCAATGTCTCCAGCCTCACTGCCAGTCTGTGGAGGGCAGAAAGCAACAGGGCACACTGCAGGACCCGGCTGGAGGGAGCTCTGATGAGCGAGGAGCTCAGACGCAATGCTTAATTGAGACGGTGAGTCAAGTCGGACATGCAGTTAAGAGACGAGACAGAATAATCTCAGCAACATCTCTCTCTTTGGAATCACCCAACAGCCCAATTAGCAGCTCTGATGCGAGGTTCCGGGCACCCCCACAATCAATAACAGCTTGCTGGCCAGCAGAGCTGGACTGCCTGCACCCGCATGGCCTTCGATCAACACCTGTGCTCTGCTATAATCCTCCAGCCGCCGCTGTGGTGCCTGATTAATACAGCCCGCACCCCTGTTTATTCTCCCATTGATTCCGTTGTCCTCGACCCAAAGCCTGAAAGTCAATACTCAACTGGGCGAGGCACTCTGCTGTCTCCCCTTTGTCAGGGCTTGTCCCCAACTCCTGTCGATCAGGTACACACAGCAGGGAGCCCCTGAGGGAAGCTGAGTCACCTCTCTGTGTGGGGCAGGGGGACACTGTGACCAGGGCTGACAGGCTCTCCATATTGTCAACAACTAATAAAGCAGCATCTCCAAAGCATTCCCTATGCCAGAAAACAAAACGAAAAGAGAAAATGAGGCTTTCAGAAATCTTGCTCTCTCTCCCACTATTTTTAGCGCAAGCCAGGAGCAGAGGGAGGCATCTGCTGACCGATGGCTGTGTCAACACGGCCACTCATTTATTAATCTCACTCCTCGCACCCCAGGCTCAGGCTTGGAGGGTTGACACTGGGCTTGAGAAATGCCAGCTCTACACAGTTTATTTCCTCTTGAACTTTAAGAGCTGACTGAAACAGAAGTGACCTTTAAAAGGCAGGGTTAGTGCTTGTCGGCACTGCCGAAGCACTTCCCAAGTACACAGCTCGAGAGCCCAGGCAAATGCCCTCGAGCACTAGTGGTGACCCTCATGCTAGGGAAGCACCTTGGCAAGGCGTCAGCAGAGAAAGCCTGAGGTGCCCAGTGGGCACTCCCAAGGCCAGCCGTCAGGGGACTCCAAACTTGCCCGATACCCAGCTGCATCACTTCTCCTGGGGCAAAGGCTAAAGAGACGCACTGGTGGACATGCAAAACTTCGTATATTGTGAACTCGAGCCTGGCCCCTGACCACTGCCTACTAGCTGCTGGTTTGCTCCCTAGAGCTGTGCTCTGCAGGAGCTTCAACCACTCCTGCTGGTCAGTTGTCACCTAAGTGTCACTTCCTCACGCCTCTGCCCAAGGAACCATCTGCTTCCAGTGCAAGGGGACACTGTGGTCCCAGAGCAGAGAAGGCCAGGCAGGAAACGCCTGAGGGCTGGGAAGGCAGGCAGGCCTGGGAGCAAGACACTTAACGGAAGCGCCACTCAACTGTAAAAAAGCAGGCCCCAGACATGCTTTCCAGTGAGACCCTAACACCTGGCAACTGGTTCAGCCCACAACTGGGATGAGACACTGGAGCAGCAACTCCGTAAGACTTGAGAGGAGGCGTTACATAGTACCAGCCTTCAGCCGGAGCTGCACAAAGTCTCAACCCATGTCAGGTGGTACTGTTCACTACTGTATGCCATGGTAAAGACCTCACCCCAGGAGGGAGCACAGAGCAGGAGGCCATGCTGGGGTGGGCAGAGCCAATGTGTCATGACACTAGATCTGAATGTGGGCTCTTCCAAATTATGATCTGGCTCTTGCAGAAGAGGGTCCCTTCAAGGGTAGGGACTCAGGTAGCAGCAATCCCAGTCCTAACTATAAATCAAACACAAACCACATCATCTGAGCCACCAAAGGTGCCTGTTGCCACAGTGCTGGGCAAGGGCAGAGGCGGCTGTGGGTGTTCAACAGTATTTAAAAGATTCTGGTCAACAATTCAGAAAGGAGTGGCCGGGGATTTAACTCAGTGGTTCTGGTGCCTGCCTGGCAAGTGCAAGGTCCCTGGTTTGATCCCTGGTAACCACATACAACAAAGCTCGGCATGGTGACTCATGCCCACCAGCAATCAGTACCACATACCACAGTGCCGGTCTTGGTGGCTCACACCTGTAATCCCAGCGCTCGGGAGTCAGGGACATGAGGATTGCTGAGTTCAAGGCTTGCCGGGGCTACATAGCAAGCTCAGGGCCAGACTGAACTACAAAGCAAGATCCTGTCTTAAAAAAAAGAAAAAAAATTCAGAAAGGAAATTCTGGAAGTTTCTGAATAGAGTGGAGGTAAAGCAAGGTCTGCTATGACTGCCTACCCACCTCATTTCCTGAAAGTCCATAGAGGACACGAGGGACTGGACAGAAGGCACAGCACATGAGGGGACAGCCACAAGCACGAGGATGTCCTGTGGCAGAAAGAGGGGCTGGTGACCTCCACCAGCTGGGAGGGTCTGAGGTTTCCCTGCCAGCCCTGCGGGACAGGTGTGGAGCTGCTGCTGCAGAAAGCCCCACTGTCAGCCACCCGGCCTCACGCATAACTGCTGCAGACTCCAAGCACAGAGGAGAGGCTGCATGGAGCCGATACCCTGCCAGGCCCATCTGCTCAGCACAGATTAGACACAGCAAACGGGGTTCAGCAGCCAGTGCTGAGAAAACACATTTCCTGAGCTATTGTGTGGGCTTCCATTGCTGCTCACCCTCACCACTCAATGGGCAATTCACCACCCATTTAATAACTTTCTTAGAAGGCACTTGCATTTTACCTCAGACCTTGGAATATGTGCTCCTCAAACTTCCTGTCACCAGGCCCCAGGCATCTCGGAAGCTTGGGTGCCCTCAGAGAGGGAGGAGCAAACCTCTGAGAAATGAGTCTCCACTGTTACTGCCCCTACTGAGCACTCACAACATGGCCCACAGTGACAGCCTACACCAACTCTCCTGCCTCTGCTTCCTACTCAGGTCAGTTGCTGTGACCATCCCCCTACAAGGGATGAGGGCTGCTAAGAAAGAATTCCAAGACATGAGGACCTTAGAACTTAGCAAGGCATACTGCTGAGAAGGGATCCAAGGAAGAGAAGTGGAGGAGCCTCCCCCAAATCAGCTCTGGGAATCCAAAGTGCTCCTCATCACTCCCCAGAGGAAGAATGGAGTCTGTAGAGCCTTGGTCTTGAACTTCCAGGTGCCAGAACTACAAGCAGTGGATTTTTGTGGTTTATAAACTACCAGTGCTATGGTATTTTATAACAGCAGCAGAAAAGACTAAGATATATAGCTTACATCAAAAGACAGTCTTGCTGTATCAGTGACTGTAGCCAGACAAGGCAGAAGCATAAAAGGGAAAAATATAAAAGAAAATTTTAATGATCTAAGAAAAAGAAATCCTTTCTACATTTACACAGAACCAAAATCAAAACAGAAGCTCTGACAGACTACCATGTCAAACTGCATTAAGAAACACTCAATGTCTGGCAGGAAACTTGTAATCAAACAGAAGGAAAATGTCCAAGCAAGGAATCATATTTTCAAACAAAGGGGTATCTTCCTTAAGCTATTAAAGACTCCTTTAAAAATTGCTTCTTGCTCCCTCTATCTCTCTCTCTCTCCCTCTCCCTCCCTCCCTCCCTCCCTCCCTCCCTCTCTCCCTCTCTCTCTCTCTCTCTCCTCTCCTCTCTTCTCTCTCTCCTCTCTCTCTCTCTCCTCTACACCCTTTCTTACCAGGCCACATGGGACATCTGGCTGGTGACATCACTGAGCAGCCTGGCTCCCTCAGTGGTGAGACACAGCAGCCCATGGAAAACAGTGGTCCTCACTAAGCCTGGAGCCACCATCCCCTGGTCTGTCAGCAAGAAGCAGGCACCGGCTCTCAGGAAGTGACTCTTGGGAACACATTCATCCTACCCTGACCCACTGTGGCCAAACCTCGGCCTGGCCCAAACACCTGTGAGCAGAGCAGATACATATATTTGCATCACAGAACACCTCTACCACAGAGGACCTGGCCCTGGTCCCCCCTCTACATAGATGCCACACCTCCTTTACCTGTGACATGTGCCTTCAGAGCTCAAGAAGCCACTATGGTCACCTCTACATGGGGTACTCTGGCAGGAATGGGGCACAGGCAGCCTCGTCACCAGTGCCGTGGCTGGCCTCTATACATGACACGGGGTACTACTCACAGAAAACACTGAGTTCTCTGGTGAGAATTCTGTATCTGACTATGCCTTGATCAGACTTCGATAAAGTACTGGTTGGTACAATACACACCAAACTGCATTGTTCAGCCAACAGATTTCCCTCAAGAGAAATCAAAACTGCAGAGGCCACACTGCTGTGATGGGTTGTAAGGAAAGGGGCGTTCCTGGGACTGAAGTGGCAGCCTCCTCCCAGGCCCTGCTTTTCCACCAGTCCAGACCTATAAGGACTGTGACACCTCCACCCAGGACTCCAGCCCACCACCTTCACCACAGGCTCTTCCACTGGTACAGGCGAACCCTGCCACGGACTGTGTGAGGACAGGACATGCAGGACACCTGGGACACCCACAGGGAAGGAGTGAACATTCCTCCTCCTCCCCCCAGAGGCCTCAAATCAAAGTCAAGGTGAAGAAAGAGAAGTCAGTACTCCGTGCAAAATCGTTAAGTATTGACACAGCCTGAGTTGTAGCACAGCCTCAGAACCAACAAAGCCCTTAAAACATGGTAATTAAGGAGAAGAGCTGCCAGTGCCCTTTAATGACAGACTCCAGACAAACGGCTCAGCCAGTGACAAGGAGCAGGACAGAGGCGAACACAACGGCCAGAGCCGTCAGGCAGCAGCTGGCACGGTGACCATGTCTGTGGGAGGCCCAAGAGCGTCCGCCAGGTGATGGATTGGACTCGGACGGGCTGTAATTGCTCTTATCTCCTCAGACGGAATGTGAAGGGTGAGCAAGAGGAACGAGGGCCCAGGGGACACAGGACGCACAGCCAGGATACTGAGAGTGACAAACCAGCAGGAGGATACAGCTCAGAAAGAAGATGCGTGGAAAAGAACAGAGGGAGGGGGCTGCACATTCAGAACCTGGCTTCAGCGCTCATGCTGTTCCTGCCCTGAGACCCCTGCCAGTGGCAGCTGGGGCGGGGTGGACCAGAGAAGAGGGTCATATGAGGACACTGACTACGCAGCCACTGCTCTGTGTCACAGAGACGATGGCAGATGCTCGGTCCACTTGTCAAGACTGCAGAATGGGGCATCTGAAGTCAACAGACACTTTTCAGAGGAAGAAGTAAAAGCAGCTAAGAAGTACATGAAGAAATGCTCAACTGGCCATCGAGAGATGATGAAAACAACTCTGAGATCTCTTCTCACTCCACAAAAAATGGCTATCTTGAAATTAGCCAGCAACAAATGCTGGCAAGAATGTGGAGAAAAGGAAAACTTTTCCACTGTTGGTGGGAGTGTAGACTACTACAACCATTATGGAGATCAGTGTGGAGATTCCTCAAAATCTAGTATTAGAGGTTCCATTTGACCCTGCTATTCCCCTGCTGGAGATATACACAAAAGAATTACAAGATTTCTATCACAGCGACGTATGTGCACCCATGTTTATAGCAGCTCAGTTTGTGATAGCTAAATCTTGGAAACAACCCAAATGCCCATCAACTCTAGACTGAAAAAAGATGTGGGTTTTTAAAAATAAAATGGAGTATTACTCTGCCATAAAGAATGATGAGATTGAATCATTTATACTCAAATGGATGTATCTTCAGGACATATTCCTAAGTGAAATAAATAGGTCACAGATGAGCAAATATTGTGTATTTTCTCTGATAAGAGAAAATGAAGTTATAAATGTGTTCTAGAATGCATGATTGGTATTGTGAAATAGTAAATATTCAAAGGATAATGGGGCTTAAAGGTAAATAATGATGAGATAAAAAATTGATACTAAAAAAAGAAGAAACAATGCTTGTGTATATAGGGGTAGGGGGAGGTAGGGTGGATAGGGAAGGAAAAAATGAGAATTAAATTGTGTCACATACTGGTACAAATTCTCAATGTGGAGTGTAACTGTGATGTGTATATGTAATGTACCAATAAAATGTACCAATAAAAAAAAGATTGCAGAATAGTATTCCATAGACATTCACAATTAGGATGTGAGAAACTGAACTGAAACACAAAAGGCCAGAAGACATTTTTATATGGCTGAATAAGGTGGCATGCAACTGTAACCCCAGCACTCTGGGAAGATGAGGCAGGAAGATCACAAGTTTGAGTCCTGCCTGGGCAATTTCACAACTTACAGAGAAACGCTGTCTCAAAATTTTACAGAAAGGGGCAGGGATGTCACTCTGTGCAGAGGTTCTAGGTTCAATCCCTAGTACCCCCCAAAAAAACATTAGACATACAAGTCTGCAGAGTTCAAGGAACACTGAGGTCCAGCAATGTGTGGATCACAGAGGACGGAAAGGCACCTCTTTGCTGTAAGAGGGATAGTATCCCCTGCCAACAGTACAGCTGAAATAGTTGAACATAGGTGTGTGTGTGTGTGTGTGTGTGTGTGTGTGTGTGTGTGTGTGTGTGTGTGTGTAGGGAGATGCTGCCTGTCTACAGGGAACTCCTTAATCAGAAGGCTCTCAGTGCCCAGCACTCAAATCGCACAGAGCAAGCGTGCCACTGTGCAGCAAAGGCCCAACCCAACAAGGCCATGAAATGCTTTGGACTGCTACCAAGAAATAGCACACACTCAGCTGCATATTCCTTCCTGCCACATGGCCCTCCACATCCAGGTCCTCCTGCTATGCCCCCTGACCTGATGGAGGAGGGCACAGAACATGCCAATGTCTACAGCAAGACCAGTCACTCAGATGAAGCAGAAGGACAGTGAAGGAACCCAGCCACCTGGCTCCCGAGCCCATCCTGTGAAGCAGTTTTACCTATTCTCAGTTATGACAACTCCTCTTACTTCTCCAACCCTCCAACCACTAGGAGATATAGAAGTAAGTATGGCCATAGCGTGTAGTAGGAAAAGATGAGCTCAACCTCCTACTCAGTGCTCAAGGCCAGTGGGTTCAATCCCCAGTACTGAAAAAACAACAACAACAACAAAAATAACAAAGTGAATCACTTACTAAACAACAATTACACTTGTAACAACTTTGCCTGAGGAAATAATCATCAAGTAGGCAAAGATTTAGGGGCACGTATTAATCAGAATATCATTTATGGCACAGAAAAACACACAAAAGTGAGTGTTTGACTACATAATCTATTCACAGTGAAAACACTTGGGATCTACTGGTGCTTGGGCTCAAGCCTGGGCCTTATACACACAAAGCACGTGCTCTACCATGAAGCTATACCCGTATGTACAAGTTACATTCTAAAGGAACATTTAATTTGGGAAATGTTTGCAAAGATTAAGCAAAATAAGATTCACCCAAAAGTGCACACAGTGTTATATTTTTTCCAAAAACTATATCAGGAAAACACTATATATGCACACACACACACACACATACACACATATGTGTGTGTGTGTGTGTGTGTGTGCATATATATATGCAAACATGAAGCCGAGTCTAAGCCAACACATTTACAGTGTTTTCGCTGGGCAGAAGGATTATGGGAAACCTTTATTCTCATCTTTTCTGTTTGTTTCCTCTACACATTGTCAAATGTTCTAAATGAAACTGGATTCCTTTTGTAATCAGAACCAAAAAAGGTTATTCAAATAAAATGCTGACATCCTTTTGCTTCCTCTCCCTTCCTCCCAGGTGTGAGCATACAGCTGCGGGACGTGGGAAAGCAGCGACAGGGAGTCAGAGAGGAACATGAACAGCCTAAGGATGCACTGCCTCACTCACTCTGAGCCACTAGCAAGGAATCACCGTAAGTGCTCTTTACAGTTCTCAAGGCCATAGGACGAGGCCTACAGGATGATCAGGAGAACCTCAAGAGTAGGAAGGCACCCACAAAGGGCTCAGGCAGAGATGGAGAGGTTGGACCACCAGCAGTGAGAAACAATCAGGACAAAAACAAGGAACAAAAACAGGAAACACTTCAGTCTCCAGGACCCACATGGGTGCTGAGATATCTCTGAAACTCAACGGGCTCCAGGACACAAGAAGCCTCAGAAGGGCATAGCCAGGACCAGGCCTGCACAGAGCTGGTCTCCCCAGGACCCCACGTGCACCCTGCATTCCCCCACCTAGACCCGAGTGCGCCAAACCTGCCACATGTCGGACACTCAAGTGGGAGTAGGGAGACAAGACTCAGCAGTCTGGGTGTGACAAGGCAGGGGCACTGAGAAATGCCTGACAGAAAACATTCCAGAGGCCAGTCAGTACAGGGTGGCAGGAAAGTGTGGTGAGATGCTACAGGAAGACAGGAAGCAGCCATTGAGCTTTCAAGAGTGGGAGTGAGGGTAGAGACCACCAAGTAGGGGCTGGATCACAAGTATGATAATCTATAGTTACCAGGGATGAAACCCGTAGTCCTTCACAGAAAGATCACAACAGCGAAACACCTGAGGCTGAAGCATAACTTGCAGGGGAAGAGAGATATCCTGAGGGCCCCGAGGGCGCCATGACAGGCATGTCCCAGTCACCTGCACTGTCTTCTTACACACTCTACACACACATCAGTTAGAAAAGTAAAAGAGTTCATTTCTCAAAGTGAAAAAGCTTAAAGAGCAAAAATTCTGTAAAGCAAAACATCTTTGGGAAGAGTTAAAAATTTTATAGAAAGTGGAGACGCTTTCCTTGGCTACCAACAGCCACCCTGCCGTTTCAGGCGACAGAAGAGATTCAGAGCAGGTCCTGCCAGTGACAGTGCAGAGACAGCCTGTGGCCTGAGGCTATGGCCACATAAAAGGACCCTGTGGACTAGAGAGGAGGGAGGAATGGTACAGGCTGTCACTAAAAACAGAAAATGGGCTGTGGGCACAAAAAGCTTTTAGGATGGCAGCAACAGCTGGCACAGAAGGGACATCTACCTCCTAAGCTACTGTGATGACCAGCTTTCAGAGTGACAGACACACATACCCACACCTACACACTCACACACATACCCAAGGCTGAGCTGGAGAAGCCAAGACACAGGGAAGCTATGAAACGGGGAGGGCAGGGAGGCCACAGGCACACAATAGATCCTCAGAGCTGTGGACAACATTGGCAAGGTGAGAAGACAAGAAGTACAAAAGCCACTCTGCCTCTTATTGGTGAGGACACAATCCTAAATCCCCCAGCAGACACTTAAAACCCTCAAGAATATGGAACCCTATAGTTTTTTTCCATATATATAAACCTATGAGAAATTTAATCTGTATGTTTGACATAGTAAGAGAACACCAGCAATAAGTAACAATACAATAAAACAATGATAATGATATACTGTACTAGAAATTACACAAATGTGGTCTGTCCCTCAAAATGTCATGCTGTCCTTCTGGTGAGGATATGACAGATCCCTGCCTGCGTGGCACATGGGCGAGGAAAACAAGCATTGGCATGTATCATGGTCATAGTCTTTGTAGACAGGCATATGACAACAAAACTGACAGAAATTTCTTTAACAATTTCATAGGCAAATTTGTTCTTAACCATATGTCTCAGCAACCATAACACACAATTTTTTCTTTCCTTATTAAAGCCAGTGCTTTCACCTTTCACATAAAGAAAGCACTACACAGCTTCTTGCTTTGGCATATCCAAATTGTCAGCACCATGACCTCTGTACCATGAGGCTATCAGAAAGTAAAATAAATGCTGCTTGAACACGAGTACTGAGAACAGTGACAGACGATCTGATCACCCAGGCTGCTGCTCAGTGCCTGACAGTGGGCAGCACACACAGAGCAGCTATGGGGATCAGGACTCACTCCCCGAGGTGGGAGGAGACAGAGGCAGAGTCCTTCACACTACTCAGGACAGTACACCATTTGTAACTTACGAACTACATATTGCTGGAGTGAAACCAAAGACAACAAAAACACAGATAGAGAGGACCTCACCTGTCTACAAGATACTCACTAGCAGCTCAAAGCATGGATCAGGGCAACAAGCAACAGGAGGGGTTGCTGAGTCTCCCCAGATGGGGGCCTGAGCCTCAGTGAGAAGGAAGGAGACAGCACACTGATGGGGGCTCTCAAAGATGTGGCAAAGATGTGGCAGGTGAGATGGGCTCCTCTGGAGGGTCTCAGGGCCACTGAAATCAAATTTCTCCAAGATCAATCAGGACCTAATTGTGTCCTGACCTCTAAAAAACCACTACAGGAGGAAGTAACTGCCACCAGCCCAAGTGGACAAAGTGGACAAAAGCCTGCCTGATGGCTCAGAAGCCAGGTGCTTTCCAGACGAGGACAGCAAGGATTGGGGAATCAGCCACCAAGGGACAGCCAGAGCAAAGGCACTATATGCAAGGCTTTCCTGGGCTGCCAGTTTTCTCTGCCCCTGTGCCTGATCACCTGAATCCAGGCACACAAAATTCTGGCTGAACCCAAGGTTTGCTCTGGGCTTTTCCTATGCTGCTCTTTCATGAATTCTATATTTGCTGCCCTCCTGGGACCCCGTGTCCTAAGTACCATCCCCTTTTGTCTTGGGTGGGCAGGAACAGGGCAGAGCTGGGGGCAGCACACAATCCACTCTAAGAGGTCAACTCCATGGAACAGGTTCCCCAGAGCAGCTCACATGGTTCCTGTGATGCCACAGGAGACTTAGCAGTAGTAGGACTAAGGCAGGGCCATGGGCCAGACTTGTCTGCACGTATTTTAGGGCAATTCACCAGCTCAGCCTCTCCAAGGAGCGCCAAGTATGGGGTTCAGGAGATGGATCGGCTTCAGGCTGTCCCTGCCCTGCCCCCAGCCCTGTACCCAGGTAGCGAGTAAGAGCACAGGCCTGTGGCAGAGCATAGTAGCCAAGAGCACTCATGTCCACTTCATTTCTGAGCCTCAGGGTCCTCCAAATGCAAACGGGGAAATCTTTGTCCTGGAACAACATGTTGTGTGTAGGGGTGGGGGTGGGAATCACCAACAGGGACCCTAACTCTACCACAAGGAGACCTCAACTACCGAGGCACTCCACTTTGCTGCACCCAAGTATCAGCTGGACCCAACTGTGGAACAATGTGGCCACACATGCAGCACATGCCACACATGCCACTTTGCACACACAAACACATCCAAGTATGTACCATGTATATACGTGCACACATGCAGGATGTAGCCTTGTCTGGTTGGCAGTGAGTTTTACTAATGGGGCTCATCCCCCTAAATCATGTTCAAATTAGTATCACTGTACACTGTAACCAGCACAGCTATGGTCTCAGGAGACACGGAATGTATGAGATCCCAGCCAGTCCCCAGAAGGATTGCTCTGCTGCAGGAAGACAGGCAGGCCAACAGAGACACGCCACACCATCAGGTAGCTCTCCGCGCTTCAGGAAGGGACAGAGAGAAGGAAGGGCAGGCTGCCCTGTGGCAGAAAAAAGGGACACAAAGATCAAACACAACACTAGCACATGCTCCACACTATGCGTGGTCCTGGTGACTCCCCGGGGCCCCAGGTGAGATGGAGTAATGGCACAGTCAGACAAAGGGGTCGGAGAACACAGCATTTGATCTGGACCTCAAAGCCATACTGGTGCTCGCTAAAGCAGGCAGGTGAGGACAGGAACACCAGGCAGAGGAGCTGGCAGGAGTTCACAGGATGCTTAGGAAGCAGGGTGCTCCTGCCATGATGAATGGAGAGTGACAGCCACAGGGCACTGAGAGCACACAGCTGAGGAGGCGAGCTGCATCCTCAGAACCGTGGGACTGCCTCCTGTCTGGGGGGTGGGGGGTGGGACTGTTCCGCAAAGGAACATCACAAGGTTACATTCAAACAAGAGGCCTGGACCTGGAAAGACCAAAATTGCTCTCACCCAACAGTTACAGCCCCACCTGCGTCATTCCTCAGCACTTGGCAATATTTTTGAATTCTGGCCACTCGCATCTAGTTCTTGAAGGAGAGTGATCTTCCCTCGAGCTTCACGCCACCCGGCTTCATTAGTATTCAACAGTGGCAGATTCCTCTCCTCTGCCTCCTTTTGTGCAATAGAGATAAGTAACATTTCTAATCTCTGCTATCTCCCAGCTGCAAATGTTCAGCATTTTTTTTCTTTTTATTTAAAAAATGGAATCTCATTTTAGATTTGCAAAAGAGACAGCCACTAACCCTTACTGTACTAACAATCTCCCACCCACGGGCCAGGCAGGAGCTGTGGACAGGCAAGTGTACCAGGCTGGGAGAAGACTGGACCGGGCAACCTATTCCTCCTTCCTCCAAGACCACCAGTCAGCCTCAGGAGAAACATACTCCCCCACAGGCAGACAGAGGGTCTCCCTTGCCAACCCACAAGTTACAGCAGGAAGGCCACCTCTTTTTTTTTTTCCTGGAGACAGGCAGGGTCTTGCCTTGTATTTCAGGCTGGCCCTGAGCTCACTATGTAACCCAGGCAAGCCACAAACTCACAGCAATCCTCCTGCCTCTGCCTCCCAAGTGCTGGGATTACATTTGTGAGCCACCATGCCCAGCAAGAAGGCCATTTCTTGAGCACCGCACATGGCTTAGAAGAACTGAACATGCCCAGGGTACCTGGCATCAATAGGTACACAGGCTGCTGCCATTCAGCAGGGAGGGCTCACTTCTTATACTCCCCTGCCATATAAAGTCTAACGTGACCTAGGGTACAGGGGCTCAGAGCTGGCCTGGGGCTGAGAGGGTGAAACAAACCCCACACACATCGGTGACACACCGATGTCACCGAGATGGCACAGGGCTAACAAGCCAGAGCAAGGACCCCAGGTACTGTGTGGGAATGAAGGACAGGGTATACTTGAGCAGAACTGACAGTGCCACCCAGCCATATTCCCAAGTTCTGCGATGTCCCTGAAGCCCTGTGCCAGAGGGAGGCAGCCTCTTTGCATGAGCTTTTTGCCAGATTAAAAAGTGTATAGCTGGGGGCCGGAGGGTTAGCTCAGTGGTTCCGGTGCCTGCCTTGCAAGCGCAAGGTCCTGAGTTCGATCCCCGGTGACCACATATAATGCTGGGCATGGAGACACGCCCACCAACAATCAACGCCTCATACCACAATGCCGGACGTGGTGGCTCACGCCTGTAATCCCAGCACTCGGGAGGCAGAGACAGGAGGATTGCTGAGTTTGTGGTGGCTTGCCTGGGCACCATAGTGAGCTCAGGGCTAGCCTGAACTACAAAGTGAGACCGTCTCAAAAAGCAAAAAAAAAAAAAAGTGTATAGCTGGCAGGCACTGCTGAGTGTGAACCCCATGTCCCATGGGGTTGTGAAGGGCAGTGTCTGTCTTATGGCACTAAGCCTCCGTTTGTAAGTCCTGCTCTGAGGATCACAGCACACCTGGTGCACCTGCCACCCACCCAGTCCTGGAAGCAACAGCAGTTTGCCTCCCTGGGCCAGGTCCTCAGAGGCAGGGCTTGGTCCAGATACTGTCCATGGTCCTATGTTGTGACGGCACCAGAAAGAGCAGAAGACAGCAGCAAGCAGTGTGAAACTGAGAAGCGGTATCTGCCAGAGGCTCAGGTCATGCCTATATATCATAACTTCATCTGAGCAACTTGTTCTGTTTTCATTATCATTTTAAAATAACGAATCTGGTCCTGAAGGAGTTTTCAGGGAGGGGAAGGAAGAACTTGCTGCCAGTCTACACTGAAGCCCGGTCTGTGGCAGGGCCCTCAGTGACCTGCCTGGCAGGGTTGGGCAGGGCCTCAGCACCTCCCCAGGCCCACCTTCCTTGTCCAGAAATGCCTGACAACTTGACATTGGTGTTAAAATTTTATCATTTATGTAACAGCTTGGTTATTAACAGAGTCTCATTTGCACGTGTCAGAGGAAGAGAAAAATCACCTAATTAACCACTTTCCCCATCAGCAGTGAGAGGGGGGGGAGTGCTGCCAATTTATTTCCACAGCATTCTCCCTACCCTCAGAAGCTCGCTCCCCTTTAATGGAAAAGATTTATAATCCTTTGTCGTAAGGGACTGGAAAATTCTCCTTCCAATTATGGGAATGTTAAATACACCAACTTCAATGCACCCCTTTGGCTACAGGGTCTGCTGTCAAGGGGGCCATATCCATGGCGGCCTGGCAAGAGATAGCAGCTCAGTCCTCCAAGGGCCTCCGGTAGAGGGCTACATACTGGCCACCGAAAGACAGAGAGCAGAAGTGCCTTCCTCCTCTGTCGACTTAGGGAAGCAAACGTACTCACTGTACTTGTCCATCGGGCCATCAGCTGTGTGTAAACAGGCCCACAGTTGTTTCAGACCCCACCAAAGACAGCATGGTGCAAACACACACTAAAATCACATCCTAGTCAGGCATAGTAGTGCATCCCTGTAACTGGGAGGGCTGAGGTAGGAGGATCACAAATTTGATCCCAGCTGGGGCAACTTAGTGAGAACCTGTTTCAAACTAAAAAGGAGCTAGGGATATAGTTGTGTCAAACCCCTGAGTTCAATTCACACAGAAGAAAGAAGGAATGAGGAAGGGAGAGGGGAGGGGAGGGAGAAAGGGAAGAAAAGACAGAGGGGAAACAAAGGAAGGAAGGTCAGGAGGGAGCGAGGGAAGGTGGGAGGGAAGAGGCTTCACAGACGAAGAAGGGGTGAACTACATAAAGTAATGCCAGGAGCATGGACCTCATGGTCAGTGGGACCTACTGAAGTCCTATCTCTGCTACAGGGTGGGCAAGTGATAGCGCTTGGCTGGCTCCTGGCCAGTCCTGCCTAGCACAGCACTGATTATGCCCAGCAAAGGCTGACGCTCAGCATCCTAAGAACCCAAGAGTAGTTCTGGTACCTACCAGCTCCCACGAGGGAGGTTTAAGGACACACCATGCCCTATTGCCACACCCACTTGTCACACTACCACATCATCCTTGTCACCGCTACTGTCACTATCACCAACACCCCACATCCTGGCATTTTCACCTCTCCCTCTGGGTCCCAAAGTCAGGCCAAGAGCAGGAGACTAGAATGCTCCCCTCAGGCAGGGAACACAAGCACCAAGGAGGGGCTCCCACACCCCACTCACTCGCTCCTCTGGGCTCATCTGCTGCCCATCTGCCTGAACACCACTCCGCCCTGCTGTGTGCCCTACAGACTGGTGCTTCATCCACTGCTCCTGTGCTCTGCTCCACCCTGCCAGATCCCCAGCTGAAGCGTGTAGTACACCTGGGCTTGAGAGCCCTGGGGACACCCATCCAGGCTGGCTCCCTGCTGGAGGGCGTGCGCGGTGAGGGCAGGCATGCTGTGGGCTTCCTTCAGAGACCCACAGACGGCGATGCCTACCAGAGCTGCTATTTGCGCACGCAGAGGGCAAGGGAAAGAAGTGACAGCCACACTCCAGAAGCTCTGCTTACCATGCAGGTCTCCCAGGATGGAGGGAGGACTCCCGCGGCCCACACCTCAGCAGCACTTGGCATAGTCCCTGCCTAAGGATCCGAAGGCTGAGTGCGTTGCAAGTGCAAGTTGAAAAAATTCAGAACAGACCCCAGGAGACTATAAAGACAGCAGCGGCAGCGAGAACAGGCTGCCACGCTAATGGTAAGCACTGCCCCTCCACCCACAAGCCCCCTTGGACAGCACAGCACAGACTGGTGCCTCTGTAGACAGGGCTCCCTCACATCCCCAAGCAGAGGGAGAGGAGCACAGAAGACATCCAGGCTGTGGTAGGGGGAGGTAAAGGTTGGAGAGACCACCATACACTCCTCATTCTGCTTATGTGCATAAATTACCCCACCTCTCCCAAAGGAAGAAAGAGTTCCCCAGGAACAGAGTGAGCATTAACCACAGCCAGCATGGGAATCGCCTTGTAGAGGCGAGAAGCATGCTCTTCAGCTCCTGAGCAAGGAAGAGGCTTCCCAGGCTGACGACACCAGGCAATGCCCACCCCTGCAGTGGGCAAGGTCTGACTGCTGTCCGCGGGAGCAGAGTGGTGCCCACAGCAGTGATAGAGTCACTGGCCTGTGCCCCACGAGAGACGCACAGACGGCAGGGCTTCAGCCCTTCCCTCGGGGTGGGGACGCGTCACAGATGACGACATACTAACAGACCTGGGGGACTCAGTCTGACATGTGGAGGAGCCTGTTGCTTCAGAACCTCGATCCATATGTCAAACACACCAGTGCCTCCAGGAGGCGGCTGTGCACTCAGCGAGGCGGAACCACACTCTCTCTGAGGAGAGGGGCTGTACTTGGAGTAGAGGGAATGAGATGCCAGCAGCAAGGACAGCCAGCAACCCACCTTCTGCAGGAGAAAGCGCCCCCACACTGGCTCGAGGCTTAAAAGAGTTTACTCCTGGCTAAATTCTTTTTTTTAAATTGAATTCTTTATTGGTACAATTTATATACATCTCAAAATCACATATAACATTGGGAAATTTGTACCAGTATATGCCACAAGTTAATTCTCATTTTTACCCATATCCCTACCCACTCCCCCCTCCTCCCCCCTTTATACATGCTCTTTTATTTTCTTTCGGTATCATATTTATTCCTTCCCCTCATCACATTCCCACACCTAGTTTCCTATAGAAATATTCCACTCTATAAAAGCTGTCCTACTTTCTAGAACTCATTTGCATCTATAGGTGTTCATGCCAAAGAGAAGATCCGGATATTGTCTATCTGTGATCTATTGATTTCACTTATTAGTATATCCTCCAGATGTCTCCATTTGCACCTAAATGGATCGATCTTGTCATTCTTTATGGCAGAGTAA
>PVIC010003016.1:0-72119 GCA_004025085.1 Thryonomys swinderianus
CCCAGTTTTTGTCTTGGAGTCAGGGTCTGAGCTGCTGGTCTGGGTCACTGCATGGAGGTAATGAGGCCTTTGGAGGAGGAGGCAGGCTCTGCCTCAACTGGGTAGACAGAGAGGAATGGATGTCTTCGAGGCATGGGAGCCAGGTAGCCTGCAGGGGCAAGGACGCCACGCAGTGGTGGGCATGGTGGAGTCAGCCTCCAGCAGTTTTGCTGTACACGCGTGGCATCTTTCCCCACCCTGCTCAGCTGGCAGAGCCTCACCAGGAGTGCTCCTCCAGCACAGCCTCACGGACAGTAAGTGCTCACGGAGTGCTGGGTCTTAGTGCCTCCCTGAAAGCCACAGAGCAGAGGGGACAGGAGCCATTGGTGGGGTAAAGGGCTGGGGCTGGGGGTAGAGAGGAAGAGACTGAGGCAGGGGGCTCTGGGCAGGGGCCATGGGTGGGGTCTGCGTGTGGGGGGGTGAGGGCCCAAAGGTAGAATGTGGGCCTTTCCTGTAAACCCCTGCTTCTCAGCACAGCCAGCAAGGCCACCTGTCTCCCAGGCTTCCCTGCAGGCTGAGTAGGGTGCCAGGTCTGGGAGGCTTGGCCTGCTTTGGAGGATACCCGGTGTGATAGGAGAAAGTGCCACAGGTTGACTTCTGTGGCCTGCGTGAAGTGGAAGGTCACTCGGCAGCTCACTGACCCTGATCCCCTGGCTGATTTGCAGAGACAGCACCTCAGGAGGTCAGAGACAGCCCAGGAGCTAGGCCCTGCGGGAGACCGCGGTCACTGCATGAGCACCCACGCTCATGACCATCTGCCCTGCCTATTGTTCCCATGCACCTGCTTCTTTGAAATGCCACCACCTTTGGCCTCTGCCATCCCTCAAAGCATGTCATGATGGGCCCTGAGAGGCATCCTCCAGGTCTCAACCTCCTGAGCACCCTTTCTTCCCAGGACTGAGATATATTCCCAGTGGTGGTCTTGTGGTGCTAAAATGGAGACAGTTCCGTGTTCACTAGGATAGTGGGCAACCTTCAGCTGCCTCCCCACTACCACGGCCTCCTAGTGACCGTACCATCTTAGGCCTTGTGTTCAGTGTGCAGGTTCGGCCCCTCCAACCAGGCAAGAGCTCCCAACCATGGCCACCCTGAGCCCACTCCCCAGCGGCTGCTCACACGCCCCTCAGCTGGCCTGGCCCCTCCTTCTCCCCACCCCCCCAAACTGCACCAGACTTTCCCTCCTGGACCAGCCTCGGTGGGAGGTAGTCTGCCCACCTTCAGCTGGCCTTCCAGCCTCGGCTGACCCCATGTCTCCCTTCTTCCAGCCCCGAGGCAGCGGAGCCCTGTGGACACCTCCAGGTCAGAGCCTTCCTTCTGCCTTGGCTCACAGCCACACTCCTGCTCACCCTCCTCTAGACCCCTACTGCCTACCTGGCCAGGAGATACCCAGGCCCCTCAGTGTGTTTTTGGTGACTCCCCAGTCAGGCCTGTACCTTCTGGACTTGGGTCCCTTGTGGGTCAAGCCACCATCACTTCCCTTTCTCTTCCCACTCAGTGCTGTCCGTGCAGCCGCAGGAGGTGCCCAGCAGGGCCTGCTCATGGCGCCCAACGGTGAGTCTTGACAGGCAGCACCCAGCCTCTGCATGTGGTAGCTCTGCACTGGGGTCAAGCTCAGATTCTATGAGAGCATGGTGAGCTTCCTTTGCATCCACAGAGGGCTGCGAACCGAGACTCTGGGATTTGGTTCCACATGGCCCAACCTGGGGAGGACACATGAGGTGGGTCCCAGCCAGTCTGCCTCCCTCGGGAAGATCCCAAAGGGGAGCCCTGACCTTCTCCTGGCAGCCTGACCAGCCTCATCCAAGGCCAGGCCCAGCCTGACAGATTTGGTCATAGAGATAAAAAGGCTGTTGGTGTGGTGGCACACCTTTATAATCCAGCACTTGGGAAGTTGAGGCAAGAGGATCTCTGCAAATTCAAGGCCAACACTACAAGTGGGCTACATATTGAGTTCAAGCCAGCCTGAACTATGTAATGGAGACCCCATCTCAAAAACAAACAAACAAATAAAACACAAAAGCGCAAAAAAGGAAGAATACTTGTGGGGGTCTTGGGACAGGAGAGGATGTAGGAAAGGAATGCTGTGCAAGGGGCACCCTCTTGCTCCTTCCGTCTTGGGAGGCGGCATGGTTGGTCACATAGCCAACCTTGTCCTCTTAGATCTAGCAAGTGGCACCAGTGACCTCTAAGACTTGACCACTGCCCAAGTTTGATCCCTGGTACCACAAAAAAAAAAAAAAGACTTGACCAGTTGGGTGTAGGCCTGGGACCATCAGGCACAGGACTGCTTCAGGAGAGCCAGAGAGGACAGGGCATAGGTGGGGAGCACGGGGTTTGCCAGGCAGGATGTGTGAAGGGGGCACAGAGGCTGTTGAGAGGGACCTCAGGACCCCCCTGCCAGGGATGACTGGTCCCATAAGAAGTCTCTTAATGTGCTCAGCAGCCCCCACCCCAGTCCTAGGAACCTCAAAGGGTGTCATAAAATGGCTACCATGAAGTTACCTGAGGCAAAAAAAAAAAAAAAAAAAAAACCAAAGAACAAAAAAATCACTGTGGAGAGACAATCTGGGCCATACTTTATTTTGGAGCAGGGCCTTGCTGTGTAGTGGCCCTGAACTCATGATCCTCCTACCTCAGCCTCCTGAGTGCTGGGATCACAGGTATGAGCAGCCATCTGCTGCATGCTATCTCCATGTGATTCAGTGGGGTGTCTCACCTCCTTCACCTGGAAGGACAGCAGTGTCCAAACCTGAAGCCAGGCTGAGGAGCAGGAAGGGCTCAGCCACGCTGGGGTTGAATGTCACTGGTCCAGGGGAGCCTCTGTCAGGCTAGGACATCCGACCTCTCTTCTCTTCCTCCCTTCCCATTGTTGCTCAGAGACGAGCTTGTGTGAAGCCACACTGAACTCAAGATTGGTTCCAGGTCTGTTCTGAACATCACAAATAAGGTCCAGATCCCTCCACCCAGGCTGCGGCTGTTGCCTGAGCTGGCAGGTGGCCTGGGAAGGTGGAAACGGCCTGGGAAGAGACTGATCCAGGCCCCTCGGCTTGAGATACTGGGAAAACCCTCCCAGCCCCAGCCTGGGAGGGGAGGGCACAGAGTGAAGTCTGCATGGTGGATTGGAGTGTCCTGGCTTCTAGTTCGTTTGCAACATACACAGGCTGTTTCCCAGGCAGAAGGTACTACCTCTCTGGGCCTGTTTCCTCATCAATTGAACAAGTCTTTCTCAGTTTAATGGAGTTGGAAGGAGACATGACCAGAGAGGAAAAGGGAAGAAGAAACATCTACAAGACTGAAGCCGCCTCTGTAGCGCTGCTGCCTTCTGGTGGTTGCATGCCGTAACAGCACTGCAGTCTCGGGAATTTCACCCTTGTCCCTTATCTCTCTGTGCTCTCGGAGATTTTTTCCCCCAGGGCAGAAGAATCACTCTTAGAGGCCTTTGCCATGCACCAGCTCTCTGGGCGCTGGGTGTTCCTGCAGTGGAGGGGCAGAAAGGCATCACAGGGTGCACAGGATTTCCATAGCCGTGCTCTGGACAGTGTGGGTACCAGACCCATATAGCATGTGCTGACCAAGGCTCTGCAGCCTACATGGGTCACTGTGCCAAGCCCTTGGGATCCTGAGGCACTTGATTCCTGCCCTCAGAAACCCCTGCCCAGCGGCAGGGCAGATGGGCAAACTGCAGGTTGTGTAGAAGGTGGCAGAGGTGGAGGCTGCTCAGAGGCACAGACGTTGTGTGACTAACACTGGAAGCATGTGGCCAGCCCTGTGGGTCCCAGGCACACAGGCCTCCAGCCCGACAGGAGGGAGCCTTAGCCTCAGGCCAGGGACACCTCTCCCCTTGGGCACTTCTAGAAGAGCTGGGTCTCTTGGTGCAGGATGGCTGGCTCTCTGCAGGTACCTGCCACTCCCTTGGCCCCACCAGGCCTGGAAGGGGGCTAAGGCAGCAGAAACCTCGCCTCTTCCTGCAGCCTCCTCTGTCTACCTCTCTCCTCCTCCGACCTGGCCTGGGGGCCTGAACTCCAAAAAGAGTGGTGGACACTTGTCTCCTTCCCAGGCCAGGGCTCCGGGGGCCTCCCCATTCCAGCAGAGCTAGGGGATCCGTGATGGGGAGCTTCAGGCTCCTGGAGACTCTAAGGCTGGAAGTCAGCAACCTGTATGTGGCAGGATGACGAGAGGGTGGGAGAAGTGTGTGTGTGTGTGTGTGTGCGCGCGCACACGCGCGCACACATGTGTATGCGTGTGTGTGTGTGTGCACGCATGTGAGGGAGAGGGAGGAGAGGCTGTGTGTGGGGCCCAGGATGAGGAGCCTGGGTGCGTCACTGTTGCTGTGAAAGGAGATGAGAGTGACTCAGTGGGAACATCCGGCAGGAAAGGAAGAGAGCACACAGTGGCATTTGTCAGCAGGACAGGATCTGGGGCTACGGGGAGGGGGTGGGGAGGCCTGGAGGGAGAGAGGGATAAGTGTGGTGGAGTGGAGAGGGGAACGGGGGTGGAGGGAGGGTGGGAAGAAAAAGGGGAGCCAAGAGAGGGCCTCTGGATATCTGGGCCAGCTTGGGGAGACAGACAGACAGAAGCTCTTTGCTGACAGAGGCCTGAGAAACTGAGGCCTGGTCAGCCAGAAGAATGCCTGAGCACTGACACTTCAGGGCCTGGAAGTCAGGGCTTCATAGCTACTGAAGCAGACTCTCCTAAGAGAGGGCACCACCCTTCCCGGTACCCCAAGCTTTGGCCTGAGAGGCTCTGGATGGGACTGGCTGGGCAGGGCAGGGTGCCAGCTTCAGTTGTGTGGTGATGAATTGGAGGAGGCCTTCCTGGGTCAGAGGCTGGAAGGGAAGAGCAGGTCCAGGAAGGGCCCAGGGTGAGGAACCTCCTCGAAAAAGGCTGTGGTGGCTCTGAGCTAATGCTGAGGGCCCTGGCAGAAGGCCTCATACCAAAGGCCAGAAACCAGACAGGGCATCTCCGGGAGTGGCTGTGCTGGCAGAGATGAAGATAGCACTTGGTATTTTAGGTATGGGGCAGTGTGTGGTGGCTTCTTGAGCCATGAATGCCTTAAACCAGTGCTGGTCAAGCCAGCTGGAGAGGGAGGGCCTTAGAGTAGGGCTCGGACTGCAGGCCTCATGGGAGGGACAGAGGCCTGCCTCTGGCAGGCAGACCTGGTGGAGGTCCTGCTGGCGCACAAGACCTCGGGCGGGGCCTGAGTGGCCAGGCCTCCTGTGTGTGGGCTAGTGAAAGTCCCAGGGACGCTGGGACAGGGCAGGGAAAGGTGCTGGGCAAGACCGGCTGGTTGCCGGCTCCCTGGTCCTGCCCTCTGTAAGTGGAAGGGTGGGGGTGGCGGCAGTGTTCCTGGCTGGGAGCCCAGAGGAGTCTTTTGTAATCACAACATGATCTCGTGTGCTGAGCAGCGAAGCCGGCAGGGAGAGGCCAGCAGAGGCCCGGCTCCGGCAGCTCCGGCTTCCCTCCTGCCTGGCCTCCTGGGGGCTGCTCTGGAATTCTCTCGGTGTCCGCTGCCATGTACCCAGCTGTGAGTGGCACCTCACCTTGCCAGGGGGCTTCTTGGGGCTGGGAGAGGGCTGAGATACTGGGCAGTCATGGTCCGGGGGCAGCTGGGGACAACTGGCTCTGGGAAGGCCAGTTCTGTGACGAGGCAGATGGAGGGTTGGCCAGACTCTGGCACGGCAGGCCCTGCAGCCAGACAGAGGACCAGAGTTTGACGCTGAGACCCATCTTGTCCACGGTAGCTCCCTGTGTGACACAGTTGCCTTTCCTGCCATCTGCCAGTGGCGGCTTGGCCTGGAGGGGGGGCCTGTGGGAGCGGCTGTTTCCTGAAGGTTGGACACAGGCAGGAGGGTGGGGTCCAGGCCTCAGAGCCCAAGACCAAGTTGAAGCCTCTCTCTTTTCTGTGGTTCTGGATTTGGGAGCCAAATGGCTCCCCCTCGACCTCCTGAGTCCCCTGGCAGCCTCCCCGTCACAGCGGGTTCTGCTGCCAGAGCCATTTATAACTCCCATTCCAGCACTGCTGCAGTGGGCTCCCAGAGGGTGGGGGAGGGGCGGCCTGCCATCCTGAGCCGCTGGGGAGGGGCCCTGACCTGAGCCCCAGGGCACAGAGAACAGCAGATAGGCCTGGGGACATCTATGGGCTGTCTCTGAGGAGCTCCCCTGCCTCTGATGACCTTCCTGAAGGCCTGGGGCCAGTCCCGTGGGTGGTCAGAGTAAACCCCGGGTGCGAAAGCTGGGGAGCTTGAAAGGGCGGCAGTCAGAAGTTTGGGGTTCCTGCCCTCTTTAGGAGCCTCATAGAACTGAGTCCTCCATGAGTAGGCAGAAGGAGAAGGATGCGGAGCTGGATCGCAGGATAATCGCCTTGCGAAAGAAGAACCAAGCCTTACTGCGCAGGTACCAGGTGAGAGGTTGGGAGTGGTGGGGTGCGGGCCAACCTGGCTGATGCCCTGGGTGAGTGGCAGCGTTGGCTCCCAAATCCAGAGCGCAAGTTCTCCCTGTAGGCTCTGGAAAGTGTCTTTGGGTCTGGGGCCAGGTTTGGGGACCCAAAACCCCCTCTCAGGCTCGCCTTAGGGTCTCAGGCTCTTTGTCCCAGAGTCTCTTTCCACGGGCCTGTCAGCATCTCCGTCTGGGTGTCTGGCGGGTCATGGCCTGTGCTCACCCTAGGTCTCTTACAGGAGATCCAGGAAGACTGTCGGCAAGCGGAGCAGGGGTCCATGGCCATGAGCACACCAGCGTTGCTCCTACCAGACAGCCTCACTGTCACCATCAGCCAGGTTCCTGGCGTAAGCTCACCCTGGAGACGGCTGGGTGGCAGGGGGAAGCCCTGCTCCTGCCCCTTCCTCTTGTTCCTGTTCTGGGCACACCCTATGTTCCTAGGTGTGCGTAGCCCAGCCTCTATTATTCCCTCAAAGGGCCACAGCTTGATGGTCACTGGGTAGAGTCCTGTTTGTCCACCTTCCCAGCCTGGCAGCCCTAAGGCAAGATTGCTCCTAACTCCAGACCCCGAGACTAAAACCTGCAGCAAGTAGGGAACAGAGATGTCAGGGTCAAAGGCCAGTAGCAGAGTCTGAGCAGCTGTGTGGGTGCCCTGGAGTCCCCAGCTCAAGGTGACAGGCTACTGTGGCATCTGGGGCCCTGTGTGGCCCTGGGCTCTGGGTTGTCTAATGCCACTGGCATGTGAACTGCCAGCTTCTCGGAGGGCATCCCAGGGAGGGTCGGACTGGACCCCAGGTCTGGGGCCGCAGCCAGAGGGCCCTGCACCTGGATCTGCCCAGTACAGCTGTGCAGCCTGCAGGAACAGGATCTCTCGCTGCAGGAGAAACGGGTTGTCAGCAGGAACTGGGTGAGGAGACCTCCTGGGCCTGTGGCGGCCGCCGAGGTGCTTGAAGATGAGGACACCGAGGCAGGAGGGCTTGGGAACACTTTCTGCCTGGGGAAGCGAGTGGAACTGGCCGTGACCATGGAAAACAAAGCCGAGGTGAGCAGGGTGGGAGTCCAGGCTTGTGGCGGCGCTTCTCTCTGGCTCGCACCTGCTGCCCACCGTCACCTCCCCCAGGCCAAGCGGATCGTGAGTGAGAAGCCCACAAAAGCACGGAGCCAGGGGGCAGATGGATTGCCTGGAGGCTGGGACCAGAGCTCCCCCATGCAAACAGCTGTCCGCTCAGATTGTGCACGGAAGGTACATCTTCTGGGAGGGGGGACAGGAATGTGGTAGTTCCCGTTTTTTGGGAGGCGGAGAAGCCGCATTGGCTACGCTCCTCTGTGCAGGGACAGGACAGAGGCAGCCTCTATGGAACTCCCACACTGTCCTTTCTTTACCAGGCTCCGCCTTGGGTGGCCTTGCAGTCAGGGACAACTGAAGCCCCCTTTCCTCTCCACCCACCGTGGGGAGGGGCGGTGAGCAGGGGACTGGCTTTGTGCCAGCCATGACCTCTGTGGCAGCAGCCCGTAGCCCTGGCTCTCACTCTCAACCGCTGGGTGGCCTTATGCCGGGCTGGTCTACATGCCTGCCCGGTACCATGTGTCGGTGCCATTACTCTCCTCCATGTACAGAGGAGGAAATGATACACAGAGAGGTTGAGTTTCTTGCCCCAGATACACAGCCAGCACGTGGCACAGCTGCCTGTAGCCAACAGAGAGAACCTTAGAAGTAGAACGGACCTCATTTTTCGATGGGAACCTGGAAACCACAAGAGAGGGAGGGTTAGGAAGGATAGTCTCTGGGCCTTCAGTCCTCTTCCTGCCTTTTTTCCCCATGGTGTTGAGTCGCTTCTTCTTGCAGGGTGCTCGGGAACCCCAGAGTCCAGGCATGGTCCCAGGCCCAGCACCCCGGTGGCCTACAGGGGAGGCTTCGGAGATGCCCAGCTGGGACTATGCACAGTGGAAGCAGGAGCGGGCACAGATTGATCTGGCCCGCCTTGCCCGGCACAGAGACGCACACGGTGACTGGCGCCGGCCGTGGGACCTGGACAAGGCCAAGCCCACGTGGGTGGCAGGGCTGGGCAGGCTGCTGGGCTGATCTGCTTGTGGGTGTGGGTAGAGCCAAGTGTGGGTGTGGCTCAGAGGGCCAGGACCTTCCTGGGCCCTTGCGTGGGCCTGGGGCTGGGGCTCTGTGAGAGCATGGGGTTCCCCCTTTCTTGGGCCCATTGTCTCCCTGCCTCCCTTCACTCTGGGCCTGGGGAGGCCTGCTGTGGCCTCCATACCTGGCCACCAGCACTGACTCCTGCCTCTGTCCACACAGGTTACAGGACGGTGGCATGTCCCGGAACGAGGGCTCAGCCAGGGCGGGCAGCAGGAAAGGTGAGCCTTCCTCAATCTCAGCCCTTTTGCCCTCACACTCTTTCTCTGTCTCTTGGTTTCCTGCTTGTTTTCAGAGCTGGAAGGAAGCCTGGGGAGACATCTTCCTTCCCTCTTTCCTTCTCCTGCACTGTCAGACCTCCCCCATCCTCTTGCCAGGCTCTGGCACCAGCAGACCCCCGGGGCCAGCCCTGGACCCTCCTAGGAGGCCCTCCCCAACAGGTTAAAGGCTGCAGGATCAACCCTGTGGATCTCTGGCCCTCTCATTCTACGTAGAAGGAAGCTGGGGCTTGCCTGGGTGGCTGGTCCGAGTCACTTGGTCACACACTGGCAAACCAAAAACACATGTCCAGGGCAGGGTCTCTTGGGGAGGGAGAAAACCCACAAGTGGCTCGGGACTAGTAACTTCCTAGTGCCAGAAGGACGAGTGTTTCTGCTCTGGGTCCTCTGCTACCACACCTTCCCCCATTTTCTTTGCCCTCCTTTAGGTCTCAGGGGCCAGCGGAAGGTGCCGCCACCACTGTTGTCCCCTGATGGGAGAGGTGAGTTGGAGGAGCAAGGTCCCACCAGCTGGTGAAGGTGCCAGCTGCTATGCCTCTTCTCCTTGGTTTGTGCACCATGTCTTGCAGGTCGGAGTGAACAGCCTGGCAGGCCTTCAGTGGTGCCAGCCACAGGCAGCAAACCCCGGGGGAAAGAGAGGCTGACTGGCAGGGCCCGGAGGTAACAGGTGGCATCTAGGCATCCAGATTTCCTGGATGGCCCTGGTACGGGTGCCTGCTCCATCCCTAGGGTGCCCACCTCCTGGCTGGCTGCTCCCTGGCACAGGTTAATGAGTTGCCAGGTGAGGCCAGCAGAGGCAAGAAGCACAGAGCATGGTGCCCAGGGATGCCATGTAATTATGCTTCCTTCCCCTGGGCAGTGAGGCCTCCTCTCCCAGGCAGCGCAGGCAGGGACATGCCTAGAGTCCCAGTGGGAGTCAGGGGTGGCAGCCCTGGCCATAAACAGCAGCTGGGGACAGGACGGGGCCAAGGTGGGTGCCATTCAGAGGGATTGTCTGGGTTTGGGGAACAAGGGCAGGCTGGCAGGGAAGCACCCTGGAGCCTCATTCTGGCTCCAGTGCCAATCAGAGGTTCTTAGGCCTCAGTTTCTCCTGGGGGGACACAGGCCATCGGTGATGGGGGGAGTGATGTGCAGTGAGGTGAGGATAGGCCTAGGGCCTCCTGGTTCTGTATTCTGCAGGTGGGACACAAAGGAAGATGAGGAGGAGCTACGGAGCCATGAGGTGGGTTTGGGGGCAGAGGCCGGGGCAGGCTGCAGGTGGGAGGCCTGAACTCACCAGCCAGCTGGGTTTTCTCTGGTTTCAGGAAATCCAGAGCACCAGGAAGCCTTCCAGGGCAGAAGAGCACGCACAGAAGCAGAGTGACCTGGAGCTGGGCGGACTAGAGGGCAGCTCGACAAGTGGCCCAGCCCTGGCCTCCCCAGAGGGACCAAAAGGGGAGTCGGTGGCCTCAACAGCCAGCTCGGTCCCTGGCTCTCCACAGAACACAGACCTGGCTCCCCTTGACCTCTCTCTAGGAGGACCCAGCAGCCCCAGGCCCAGAGCGAGTGCGTGTGCACTCAGTCCAGGGCCTGGAGCCCCAGAGAGCCCAGGGTCCCTGACAGAAGGCTCCCAGCAGCAGCCCCTGGCACAGAATCACCAGCAGTCTGGGCCAGAGAAAGGAGCAGAGGCCTTAGGGCCCCGTGAAGACAGGGCTGGAAGGGCTGGAGCCCAGCAGAGCCTGGCTCCAACAGGCAGGCCCCGCCGAGGAGCCAGCCAAAGGGCTAGAGGCACGGGTGTGAGGAGCAGGACAGGGGACCCAGGCCCTTCGGGGAGGTGCTGAGGAGAAGAAATGAAGCAGTCAGGCGTCTCCTGTGTGATGGGCTCTGGTTGCTCGTGGACTATGCCAGCCTGGCCAAGCAGAGTGGCTGCCTCTTCCCCTGGGCACACGTGGCCTTCCCATGCAGGGTCCCACCATGGCATATTCCTCTGCTGGGACTGGCATCCAAGGTTGGCTCACTGACCTATGACCACCTGTGCACAGGTCATGAGCCTTTTCTACTATGTGACAGAGCAAGGCGTGGTTTCCCATCACCTGTAGGGCCTGGCCTCCCTCTCCAGCTGTAGGCTTCTGCCTCCTCAAGTCCAGGCAGGCTTGCAGTTGCCACAGTAAACCCAGGCCCAGGTCCTTTCCATGCCCTGTCTCTCTCCCAGGTGACGCACAGTCCCAGACTCGCAGGATGGCCAAGCTGGAGGATCTCAGCCATTCCCTGCCACCTCCTGCTTCTCTTACAGATGACCCTGAAGCCCAGCTGGCAGAGATGGGGCCGGGGCCGGGAGCAGAACAGAGGAGTAGACTGTGAGAAGGAGGTGTTTGGAAAGTCTCCTTTGTGAAATAGGGCAGGCTGGGGAGGGGACCCCCTGAACCCACAGCGGGGCCAGAGAACTCACCAGCAGGCAATCCTGTCCCGCAAACCAGCTTTGATGTGTATACCCAGAAAGCAGACAGGGCCTGGCCTCGATGCCCAGGGTGACTTCCTGCCCTCTCCCTTCTTCTTCCCCTACCTCCTGCATCAAGGCCTTGCCAAAGCAAGGAATCAGAGACAGACACTCTAGAGACAGACGGCCATGACTCCAGCTAAGTAGGACATTATTAGGTCTTGTCTCTCCTGCTTAGGTCCCCCACCCTGGGCCATGCCTGGTGAATTATCCAGACTCTGCACAAGCTGTGGCTTCCTTTCAATTCAACAAACACTTCCTGAGCACCCTCTACCAGTAATCCAGCCGGTGGGCGATGGTGGCTTTGCCAGCAAGAGGGAGGGAAGAAACCCAGTCATCCGCAGCTCCAGGCAGAACAGCAGGCGCTGTTCTTGGCTGTAGACGCCTGACAGCATCAGGGGCAGGACAGTGAATGGAAGGAGCTGGCGGGGAGCAGCCATCTCTGTTTGGTGACACAGGGGCTCCTGTATTTTTTTTTTTTTTTCTTGAGACAGGGTCTCACTTTGTAGCTCAAGCTGGCCCTGAGCTCACTATGTAGCCCAGGCAAGCCTCGACCTCAGCAATCCTCCTGCCTCTGCCTCCTGAGTGCTGGGATTATAGGCGTGAGCCACCATGCCTGGCAAGGGGCTCCTGTTTTATGTGGTCCTGCGTGGGTCTTCCCGAGAGGCTGATGGACCTCACAGGCATAAATCATAAGTTTACAGCTGTGGAGTGGGCACAGGCAGGCCAGGAGCTTGTGACTCTCAAAGGCCAGGGCTGGGGGGGGTGAGTGCAGGCAGAGCCCTTAGGCGCTGATGTCTCTGAAAATGATTTTGATTGAAGATTTGAACTCTGGTCTGAGGATGTCGTCCCCAGTGTACTCTGTGGTGGGGCACATGCTTAGCATAACTGAGGCCCTGAATTTGATCCCCAGTAGCACCTCAAAAATAAATGTCACAGGTGCATCCCACAGATACAAAGCTGCCAACAGATGTACCTTGATTAAAGGGTGTAAGTTACAGTATGTTTGATGATAGAGAGAGAAGGAAGAACTGGACAGAGCCTGGTTCAGCCCTCAGAAAGGGACCCAATGGGAAAATTGGGTGGAAAGTCTTGCAGGAGACTTCTCTTTATGTGGCAGCATCCAGAAGGTCATGAGGAGAAGGTGTGTCTTAGGGTGGGAGAAAGGGGAACAGCACAGGTCTTCATTGCAGAAATATTTTAGTGCAGGAAAATAACACTGAGCTTTTCCTGGGAAAGGAAAGCTCTTTGCACAACAAGGGAAACAACAGCTATGGTGGTGCTCTCGCTGCTCTAGATTGAGCCAGCGGTGGAGGGTGGAGGAGGAAGCATAGTTTGATACCCTCTGTAAACCTGGGCTCATGGCAAGCTCTTGGGACCTCTCCCTGGCTTCAAGTCTTCCTCTCAGACGCCTTTCTCCTTCCTCTTCAGCTATCAGCAAGACTACTTACTTTTCAAGGGACTTCATGAGCCAGGCTGGAGGAGTGAGCAGAGGGCACACACAGAGGGGGGAGCCAGCGGGAAGGAACAGCATTCCCTGAGGCTTGAGGCAGGAGGGCTGAACAGGCAGGGGCCCCTCTGTCCCAGGCCCGTCTCACTCGGCAGAAAGGAAACAGAGTAGACCTGACTCAGGACAGCCACATGCCAGGCAGCATGCATGGCAGAGTGGAGCAAGCGCTGGCTTCAGCAGGTAACAGACTCACACTCTGCACCTTAGGCCTGCCATCTGTCAGCCAAGTGACCGGCCAACTCTAACTTCCAAAGCTTCAGTCTCCTGACCCGCAGAATGACATCTACCTTGAAGGGTCGTTGAGAAAATGAGTTGACAAAAATATACCTGGCATGTGGCACACACCCTAATGTGTCTCCCTAGCACACAGAAGGTGCTTGGTGAACATCTGCTGAATAAATGAAGTGGCTATTTGGTGTAATCTGTCTACTCTGCCTCTGTTGTTTCCTTTACCTTCTCCTCTGTCTTCATCTTCACTGGTGGTTGGCGCACTCCCCAGGGAAGCAGAGATGGTTTGTGCGGTTTGCGGCCCTCTGAGACACTTAGCTTCTCTTACTGCTCTGGGTGTTTCCGGGAGCCTCACCAAGTGTCCCTGCTTTTTTCAGGGACTGTCCTTTGGGCTCACCTAATGCCTCTATCACTTTCCCTTAATTCTGCACACTGGCTTTCAGGCTCAGCGTGCTGACTCTTTTCTTCTGTTTACATTGGGAGTGGTCTCACAGTCACACTGCAGTTTTGAACCAACCCCTTTTATAGAGTTTGCACTGTGCTTCCTGGGGTTAACTTTTGCTCCTGGAAGAAGCATCATGACTATTTTCCTCTGGTTAAGGGACCTGGGGATCCTTGAACGCAGAGACACTCAGCTAATCTAACAAGACACAAGTTTGGACGGTCTGACTACCAGTCAATTCTGGCCTGCAGTGCAGAAATAACAGGAAAGAAGGCCAAGGAAATGGCGAAATTCTCCATATGGCCATATCTTCTTTGGGGGACTTACTCAAGGAGGAAAGGAACAGAAAAAAGTAAAGACATAGTTTCACTTGTTTCTTGTGTCATTTATCAACGTCCACAGACCCCACCAGCATCCCCTTCTGAGCTGGGGTTATCCGGGCTGAGGAAGGGCTGACAGGGTGCCCATGACTTCTGTGCAGGGGGAGGCTTGGGACTGGCAAAGGCAGAGAGCACCAGCAGGAAGGCTGCTTTCTCTCAGCGAGCCTGGTGGGGCTACGTCACTACTCTCTCACTGAGCAGCCACTTGACGCCAGGAAGTGAAGTAGTGCAGACCTGGCACCAGAGAAAACAAACGTGGACCCACTGCTCCTTTTAAGGCCTGGCTGGAGAAGCTGCAGGCCCTAGGGCAGGAGGTGTGGCAGACACATCAGTACCTCTGGAGGACAAGGAGGGGGAGCTCTCCGGGGACGTTCTGCTGCTGTCAACAGTAATGGACAATGTAGGCTTTTCCTTTTTCCTCCAGGCTCTGGGGGCACAGCATTTCTGCTTTGCCTAGCAGGGCAGCCAGCTTCAAGGAAGCAAGTGGGTCAAAAGTACCCTGATAACCAGATGACCAAACAGGAATACTCTAAATCTTACATTACAAAATTAGAGGAAAGCCTGGGTCAGTGGTTGTCTGGACTCAGTGTGCATCCAAATCGCCTGGAAAATGGGTTACAGTATAAAGTTGGGCTCTACTTCCCTAGTTGCTCATTCAGTTGGTCTGAGATTGGGCCTGTGGTGACATAGTTCTATCACATTCCCCAGTGAGTCCACACTGTAGGACGGGGTGCTGGTGGCATGTTTACTACCTACCCCTTCGCATTTCTTTCCATGCTTTGTTCTCTCTCAAAGGTACAGACAGGCTCTTGAAAATATATCGTTTCATGTGTATATGGAATGTATTCCTCCCAATCTCTCAAAGGGCTTGTGCATGGTTACCTCCATTTTTTTTTTTTTTTTTTTTTTTTTTTAAGACAGGGCCTCACTTTGTAGTTCAGTCTGGCTCTGAGCTCACTATGTAGCCCAGGCACACCTGGAATTCAGCAATTCTCCTGCCTCTGCCTCCCGACTGCTGGGATTACAGGTGTGAGCCACATGTCTGGCATTGTGGTATATGGTACCAGGGATCAAATTCAGGACCTTGCACTTGCAAGGCAGATGTGGAATCACTGAGCTAAATCCCTGGCCTGACCTCTATTTTCTTCACACATTCAGCCTCAATGGTTGTCAGAAAAGGGAGGTGCAGGGCCTTGACCAGAGCCCCTGTTGAGATCCCAGGTTGAGGGGTCCCTCCTGCAAACACATTACCTAGTGATGTCCTAAGCTGACCACAGCTCCGGGATTGGCTGCTATGACTTGACACTGCCCTTGTGACAGTAGGGAGCTGAGAGGGGTCAGGTGGCCCTGAGAGCATGAGCATTGGAGGCCTTAACAGTGAGAAGTGAGCAATTAAAGGGAAATCACTGTTGTGCTTGCTTCGGCAGCACATATACTAAAAGGGAAATCACTGGTGATGAATGCCTTGCTATCTTTTGGACAGTTTGTTTTGGGACTTTTGAGGCTGGCTCCTTTGGTATACTGCGGGCATTGAATAGTTTGAATGATAGTGGTTTATGGCAAATATTCCTAAGGAGATTAAACTCTTACTCCTGTTTAACTGAATGATTCTGTAAAAACATTGCTGGAATTAAGAAAACAGGAGCTGAAGACTCTTGTGGACATGACTATAAAGGGCAAGGACTGTCAGTTTTCCTGGTCCCTCTGGTGTCTCTGGAACTGAATGGTCACAGGGAGACTGGCTGGCCAGGGTCCATCCCTCCTCATGGCAGATGGCTCATGTGCACGGTGGACATGGTGAGCCCTTGGTGGAGTCTTGGCGTGTGGCAAAGAGAAGCTCTTCCTGTTAGTTTAATTAGCTACTAGAGTGAAGAAGGGCTCTCTGGCAGCACAAAATCACAGGCTATGTCAGCAAGTGAAACAGATGTGACCAAAACTGTCAACACAACAACTGTTTCTGTGGCTCAGCGTCAGGGCTGGGACAGAGGTGACAATGAGGGTTACATCCTGTGTCTCGCCAGCTATCGCTGTGGACTTTGGGCACCTGGAAAGCACAGAGACCAAATGTGTCTCTCCTCTTGGGAATAAAGATGCAGAGGCTAGAGGGGTCAGAGCAGCTTCACTTTGCAGGGTCCTTTTGTACCAATGATGGGCTGTGGCTGCAGGGATTCAATTGGATTATGAAAGGGACACAATAGCAGGGCCAATTCCATACCACAGTTAAGCAGGTGATCCACAAACCAAGCACCTACCACTCTGTGCCAGGCACTGAGTTAGCTTAGGTCGAGATGTGGCAGTTACTGCAGCCCCTTCCTCCGCCAAGGGAAGCAAAAGGAAAAAAAGAAAAAGTACAGCTGTGATGGTTTTGTGATTGAATTACTATTCTAGAAATACCTCCATTCTCTGCCCACAGAAAGGGGAGGACAATCGTGACCGTTTTACATGGATGTTGTGGCCCTAAAACGCAGAACCAACCTTTCTGTTCTCCTTAAAGGAGCATGTCAGAACAAGTAAATGCTCTGCACTCAGCATTTCAAAATAGGATATAAATACTCAACTAAAGAACAAACTCTCTTAGAATTCCCCAGTGAAAAGTGAAAAACAAGGTAGACAGAAAAGCTAGGAAACTGTGGGATCAGGGAGCTACTAGGAAGAGAAATAGTTTAGAGAAATAGCTCTTTGTACCTGAGTGCCAAAGGAAAACAGAAAAGATACCCCCAAAGGCTCAGCTCAAAGGGCTACTTGACTCCATGACCTTCTAAAACTTTGCTCTGAGAAAAGGGTTCTCTCTTCCTCCAAATCCAGGCTGCTAGGCAAGAAATGTTGTCACTTCGAACATAAGCAAACACCTAGAATCAGTCTGGTAGTCTGGGTACAAGGAAGCAGAAACACCCTTACACAGGCCTTTTTCTTGGCTTAAAACCCCACGGGCCATTTTGTGCTTGTAAAGAAAGCTGTTCTGATCACTGCTCCCTGACGACCTGGCCATTCTCATTGGCCAGCGGACTCCTGCTGAACCTGCTGCTGTCTGTGCCCAACATGTGAAGTGTGTTCTGTCCCAGAAGCCCACATGTCACCGTCTGCAGAGAGAAGGGGCTGACTCGGAGCCTGGAACTCTCTCTCCCCTCTGCTCTGCCTTACCAAGCCCTTTCACAGACAGCCATTGTGTAGGCTGAAGAGGGAAATAAAGGAAGGGCGGACTTTTTCCATGCCGCCCCTGCAGACTACAAGGTAATGTAAAAGCACAGTGGCTGCCCCCCAACAGCTCCAGTGAAGTGCAGGCCTCAGGGGGCCCCACCAACACTGGCTTCTCACTCCGGATTTGTACCGGCTGCATTGTCTCATAATGAGCTGAGCTCAATTGCTTACCACGCATTTTACAGCATAACTAATCCCTGATATTTATGTTCTTCATCCCTGCCTCTTTTGTTTGCTTTACGGGAAGAAAACTCCTTCACCTTTGAAGCAACCTACACCTCTCATCTACTTGGATCAGTGGTTGACAAAGCTTTGACCAAGCTGTTGGCTGCACTTGCTGATCTATCTAGGGGCACAGAATTTCAAAGTGCGAAAACCGAGGCTGTCAGGCCGCTTATCCTCACCTCAGCGCTCAGCACACTAACGTTTGTGACGGAGTTGAACAATCATGCGCACTGGTTCTTTAACTTCGCCAGCCAGGCATCTGATCAGTCTTACAAAGCAAAACTTTTTTTAGCCCTTTTAAGGTTGGCAAAAGGTAGCTGATCCCAAGACCGCTTCCTGACTGCGATGGATCCTACCATGCTTTTCTAATCAGTTCAGATGAGGCGCTGGGCAGAGAGGAGCAGAGCAATTGCTTTTTCCTCCTAACTCTGTTCCTCACCACCCACCCTCTGGATCTCAGAGCGCCCCTGCTCCTTCCCACAGGACAGTAAGAGGAATACCCAACACACACAGGCTTAGGCAGAGTTCTTAGAATGTATTTTTGTTCACCTGAAAAATAAAACTTTTAAAAAATATACAGGACTTTTTCAGTACAGGTATATATTGAATGGCTGAATTATAAATAACGTCTCTGGTCATGTTCACAGCGAGGGCTGGAGCGAATGTCCCAATTCCAGTGAAGGCTTTAGAGTCAGGAGGCCAGCTGGACCCACAAGTGGGCTCCCTGGGCTCTTTGATCCATCCCAAAGTGGATTTAAACAGTCCAAAAAGCAGGGATCAGGAAGGGACGGGGAGGCTGGACTCCCAGATGTTCTCCTGCAAGTCCAAAGGATTCTTGGGATAAGAGACCAATTTACAAATTATTAAAATATAGGACTAAAAATTCACACGTTAAATATAAATTACAGGCTATTATTGAAGTTATAAAGTAGCATTTTGTTTCTCCCCTCATTCTCTCACCAAAAATTTAAAAAGGCCTCATAAGGCTTCCTGATGACTAAAGTCCTAGTCTAAGAAATGTCTGCTGAGTCCATAGACCTTGGGTGTTACCAGCCTGTCAATAGGCTGTCACAGCTCAGTAGCTGTTTTCTCAGCCACAACAGGACATGGCTTAAAGCAAGGCTGTTGTCCTGTGAATCTGGACCAGAGCTAACTAGAGTGCAGGCCAGAAAACTGGAAAGACAAATGTTTAGGACTCAGGTGCATCCGTTTTCCTTTTATTATTTTTTTTAAGAGCTTCATTTCCCAAAAAGGAAACACTAAAGGGGTTGATATCTTGTCACTACCCACACTCAATTGCCTAAAAGCAAGTGGCAGAAGGAAATGCAATCCAAATTGAGGAAGTATAACTCTTGCTGCCCCAAAGCTGTATATATGTGATTTTTCTTGATGTTTTTTGCTTCTTCTGTACAATTACTGGTGCATTTAAGTGAGGCTTATCAGGAAAGACAAAGACAAGCCATTTCAACCTTCCCATAGCTGGTCTTTTAATTGGCTCTCAGAGCACAATCTGTAAGCATAATCCTGAGTTTGAAGCCCACCTGCCAGTCTTCCTGACCCTGTAGTACAACTCAAGTCCACAGGACAGACTCAAAGCTCATTTCACAACAGATTTCATCCCAGTAGCAGAGCAGCCAAGTTGCTATAAGCTCAGGAAAGAACGAAGGGAAAGGCGACAAGATTTTGAAGAGCAAGAAATAAATTAAGACAAGATCTGGAACCTGACAAGCTCTTGAGGAGCAAGGGGGGAAAAAATAAAACACTTGTCACTCTACTGACAAGAGCTTGCTCTTCCTAAAGAATTCTGCGAGAGGAAGGCCAAGTACTGAAGCAGAGCAGCACTGCTCTTTGCCTTCTACCCTTCCTGGCGCCTGTCTAGACTCTCAGACTTACAACAGGAAGCTGCTTTGGTGGGGGGCGCAAGGGATGGGAAGAGAAGGGGATCAGCACATTCCCCACCCTCCCTAAGCCGCTTCTACCTCTTCTACCGACATGTCAACAGTCTGAGAGTGATTATACTCTTGTGTAAGAATGTCATAAACCTGTCCTGAAGTAGGAGGGGATGGGGATGTGACGAGAAGAGCCACGTTTGTGCCCTCTGGCTAGGTACACTTTGGGGGCCAGCAAATGGCCCTTGCTGGACCCTGTAAGTCAGTAGCTACCCAGGGTGTGGGAAGGTACATCGAGTTTTGTGATTATAGCTGCTAGTGCATATGTCAACAACTATATACAGGGATCTATAAATTAAACGCATTTCTGACCACTGCAACTAGGTTAACGTACCTGAGCTCCACTACTTTCGGTGCCCTCCTCCTGTCGAGAGCTTCAGCTTATTAAAAAAGAGCCCCTACAGCTCCCTCTACAGCTCCCTCTTCCCCTGAGTCTGGGGAGGAAGTCCCAATCACCCCTGCCTGCACGCGGGAGACACCAGAGCCAGCGACACGCAAGAGTTTACTGCTGCTAGGACTCCCCCCCATCCCTCTCACGGCTCAGGGCCCTGGCAAAGCGCGGTCCTGGGAAGACCAAACCCCAGTCCTGGCGAGTCGTGGTCCCAGAAGATCGGGCTGCCGACCACTGGCTCCCGGGCGAGCTGGCGATCGCAAGGGGTGTGTCTGAGGGTCGCTCAATATAGTGGGGTCACTCCCGCTCGTTCTGCTGCAAAATCCAGCCTCCAGGCTTGGGGCCGACAGTTCCCCCGCCGGTCCGCTCGAGAACTCAGTGACTCGGGGGCGCCACCGCTGCCTCCTCCTCCTCCTCGTCGTCGGAGCCCCGCGGGCGCTCGAGCGGTCCGGCCAGGGGGCTGTCCGCCAGGGGCTCTGGGGGCTCCGGCCGCACTGCCTGCAGCGGGGGCGCGGCGCGCGGCGCCTCTTGGCGGGATGACCGGGTGGCGTTGGGCCCCGCGGCCGCTGCCCCCGAAGTCCCGGACGGGCCGGTGGCGTTGGAGCCGCCGGAAGGCGGGCCCGCGGCTCCCCCCGAGGTCCCGGCGCCCACCGGCTGCCAGATGAGGCTATAGTAGACCGCCAGCACGATGGCGGCCAGCGACACGGAGAGCACGTAGGCGAACACGGTGGCAAGCCGGACCCACTTCTTGTTGGTCTTGGCCGCCATCTTCGCCTTCTTGTCCCCGGTGTAGGTGGCCGGCTTGCCCCGCTCGGCCGGGCCCGCGTCGCGCTCCTTCATGGGGGGGCCCCGGCTTTTGCCCCGGTGCTCCACGGCCCCGGCTGGAGGGGGCCTGGCGGCCTGCGACGACTGGGGAGGGGGCGGCCCGGCGCCCTCGGTTCCCGGCGGCTCCGCGCTCCGCCGCCGCGCCTCACGCCGCCCGCCCGCCGCCCGCCACCGCGTCGCTGCGCTGCCGCCGGGGCCTGGGCTAGTCACCGCCGCCAGCGCCGCCGCCGCCGCCGGCCCGTCAGCTGCTTCCGCGCCGCCGCCACAGCTGCCACAGCCGCCCGGCTCCGCGTCCCCATCCGCTGTCGCCGCCGCTGCCTGGCCGCCGGCCGCCCGGTCTCCTGTGGCCGCGCGGACCGCGCGCTCGAGCCGCTGCAGCCGGGCTCCCCCACCGCGCGCGCCGGCCACGGGGGCGGAGCGAGCGCCGCCGGGGCCCGCCCCTTAAAAGGGCGACGACTGGCCGGGGAGCGCCGCGCGGGAAGCCCCGACGCGACGCCCAGTTAAGAGAGAGTTAAGGGAGGCGGGCCTTAAAGGGGCGACGTCGTTGCGGCCCCGCGCGGGCTCTGCTCTAGGACCGGAGCCTTGGGCGCTTCTTTAAAAGGGGAACGGTACTGTGCTGGGCGGAGTGCAGAACCCGGAGGGAGGGAGCGGCGGAGCGCGGAGCTGTCACTTTTGGTACCGCCCCGCCCCGCCCTGCCCCTCCCGGGTTCCGGAGTGACAGGTGGAATCGCAGCCGCGTTTCGGCCCGCAGGCTTGTTTACCACCCACCACGAAGTGAGGGTGACCCTAAGTCTGTGCCCTCGCCGTGCCCGCCCGGGCCCCTTCCCACCTTTGGCTCAGGTCCGCGTTGTGTCCGAGGGGCCTGGAGCGCACACCGAGGCCGCAGACAGCCGATCTCCTCTTTCTAGGGGCAGGCTGGGTTTTGTCCCAATTCCCAGCCCTGTTGGTCCACCCCCCGCCCCCGCAGTCAGGCGGAGCAGCGGGCTGTTTGTTCTCCAGGCGAAGTTCACGGAGGTCCTAGGGGGAGCGTTTTGTTCTTCTGACTCCCAGGTTTGGCCTTGATTTGGACCACAGGGGCCGCATGGACCTGATGGAGTGAGTGCCTGCCACTCTCCTAGTTTTCGCTCTCTGCTCCTCTCTGCCCGCCCCCGAGCCTGGGCAGGCGTCCTACTCTTCCTCGTCCCTTTCTCACTAGAGATTTGTCCTCCCTGGCTCCAGGCCAGGGTCCAAGCGTGGGCTTTAAGCTTCACGTTTGCTCTTTAGACCCCCTAGTGCTGACGACCCCTTTCTGTGCTAGGACTCTAGATTGCAGGGCTCGGCGTGCAACCCCCCCCACACACACCGTTTCTCCCACCCTTTTCTTCTCTCTCCTTCCCATTCCCTCTCTATAAAGCTTTCCAGAATTTCTAGTTCCCTCCTCCTTGAATCCTACTTCCTGTGTTCCCAGAACGGGCTGTGTGGATTGCCTGATGTCTATTGGAAGAAGGATCCGGTGCCTCGTGTGTGTGTGTGTGTGTGTGTGTGTGTGTGTGTAGGACTGTGGTCCTAATGGACATCTGTGGGCCCCTACAAGTATGAACCTGATCTGGATCTGGCCTTGTGGTGTATGACTTCTACCCTTCCTCTTACCCTTTCTCCTCCAGAACTTTTTTTTTTTTTGAGACAGGGTCTCGCTTTTGTAGTTCAGGCTGGCACTGAGCTCACTATGTAGCCCAGGCAAGCCTCGAACTCAGCAATCCTCCTGTCTCTGCCTCCCGAGTGCTGGGATTACAGGCATGAGCCACCATGCCCGGCTCAGAACTTTTGATTTCTAGCTGTCCAGTGGCCCAGGAAATCCCTCACGAACACTAGTACCCTGCTGCACTACAAACAAAATTCAGGTGGCTGCCAGAGCAGTGTCGTGTGGGCTGCTGCAACCACAGACCTCTAACCAAGCCGTTCAGTTGCAGTCAGCTGGCTTAGTTGTGGCTCTGCCACTACAGTGGACAGCTGGATACTATTTCAAGGAAAAGCCTGCCTTTCCAATTTCTGAGAAATTTCAAGGACATCGAGATTTTGGACTGTTTGCCTTCCAAGGGCTGAGAGGGGACAAATAACCGAGTCCTTCCCCTCCCTGCTCCTACATCAGCCAGAGCTGGTTTAGAAGACAACCCATCAAATGAGACTTTGTTTTGCGGTACAAGGGCGGGGGGGGGGTTGAACTCAGGACCTTGAGCTTGCCAGGCAGGCACAGTGCCACTGAGCTACATCCCCGGCCCTCAGATAAAACTTTCTAAGCTAAAATTCCCTGACTCATCTCTGCAAGTTGTTCGCTCTTCTCCTCCCTGTTCTCTGGCCCTCCTGGCAGGACCAATCATGCAACTGTTGCAAGGTGAATTATTCTTAAAGATTCCAGGCAAGGCTAATACAAAGCTTCCTTTGATCCCTTTTCCGGAATGCACTTCATTTGCTTCTGTGTATTTGTGCTGTAAATGCAACTACTTTTTTCTTGCTTGGTTCCCAGCAAAATGGGAAAACAGCATGTCACTGTTTTCTAAACTAAAGAATAATATACTTGGAGCTCTTATGCAATTCTTCTTGCCCTATTCTCCAAACTAAACAGTGCCAGATCCTTTAACCTGTCATCAATAAACCCTATTTATTATCTAGATTTACATAGTGTCTTTTACCCCTGGAACTCAGAAGGCTTTCAGATATAATTGAGCTGATCTCCCTGGTGCCTGAGCCATTAAGAAACCATTAGTGTATTCCTGTTGCAAGCAACTAAATGGCCCCCTAGTGGTCTGAAGTGAATATGCTTCTCTAATTGCCTCTTCCCCACTAAGGGTAGGCAGGAATCAGAATCAAGGCAGTTTAGGGACACAATGGATTCAAAAAGCCATCCTTGAATACCCCCACCGACCCTAGCGCCTCCTCCACAACATCCCCAAGAATGTCAGCTAAATGACTGTTTATGATGGTGAACTTTATTGTCTGCTTCCTGTGACAACCCTTTCAGGCTCTGGAAAGTTCTGACCAATTGTAACAGAGCAAGAACTGTGTCCTCAGTATATGCTAGGCACTCTACCAAGATCTGCATTCTGTCCTGTGGTCTCACAGCAACAGATCAGGTAGCAACTGTGGGTCCTCATTTTGCAGAAGAAATTTCTTAAAAAGGTCAAAGAACTTACTCAGGCCCCATAGTGAGCTAGGACTTTGACTATAGGACCTCAGGCCCTTGATTCTTGCTCTGCTGTGGCTCAGGGGTGAATGTTGCAGGTCGCCTCGGCATGGGGACACATTCCTCTGGCTGAGGAAGTGTTCGGGAATGTTCACCACCCCTTGTTTGCAGTTGCACCTGTTCCTGAGAATCATCCTTTTTCTCTAATCTAGAAGAGCAATAAATAGAACCAAGTTGCACAAAGCCCAACTGGAGATAGGCAGGTCCTGCCGGGAAGGGAGAAGGCTATTTCCTGAAGGAGTTGCAGAGGGAGCCACTGTGGATGGCAGAGCCAGGAGCAGAAGCACAGGCCTGGGTGTGGGGGAGAGGGATGGGGAGCTGGATGTTCAGCTGTGGAGTCCACTGTGGATACGCTGGAGGGATCCTGGAAGATAAGGTGGATGGAAATTCCATAACGACCATGACAGGAGGTAAAAGAAATATTCAAAAAGCTCAGAGAGCTTGGGCCAGAGATTTAGCTTAGTGGTTTCAGCGCCTGCCTTACAAGCCCAAGGTCCTGAGTTTGATCCTGGTAATCACATACAATGCTGGGCGTGGTGACTCACACCCACCAACCATCAATACCACATACCACAGTGCTGGGCGTGGTGGCTCATGCCTGTGATTCCCAGCACTTGGGAGGCAGAGGCGGAAGGACTGTTATGAGTTTGAGGCTTGCCTGGGCTACATAGTGAGCTCAGAGCCAGCCTGAACTACAAAGCGAGACCCTGTCTCAAAAAAAAAAAAAAAAGCTCAGAGAGCTGGATGTAGTGGTGTACAGCTATAATTCCAAGTACCGAGGCAGGAGAATTGAAAGTTTGAAGCCAGTTTGAGCTACATAGCCACTTATGAGACCGTGTCTCAAAATGAATACATAAATAAAATAAAATGGGCTGGGGATGTAGCTTAATGTGAGGCTCTGGGTTCAGTCTTCAGTACTACTAAAAAGAAAAACATCTCAGAGAGTGGGCATGCTGTGGCGGTATTCTGTGTAGGAATAGAAACTCACGTGAGTCCCACAAGAATGCCAAGAGGGCACTCTGGGATCAAAGCAGCAAGGAGCAGCTGGATGAGAGGGGCACCAGTGCCACAGAGCGGTCAGTTTTGTAGTCCTCTGCAGGCCAGCAAGAGGCTCCTCAAGATGGATTTCCTGATAGCATGGAGAGAACGGGTCTGGAAAACACGGAAGGTGCATGCTAACAAGACAACAGCAAGGAAGGCCGTGGGGACCCTGACCAGGAGAGCTATGGAGTGACTAATGTCCCAGCAAACCGGGGACACGCTGGCGGGGCAACCCGGAGTAGTACTGCTCAATCTGTACCAGTGGTTCTTGACTGTTTTTGGGTTTAGGATCACTTTACACTCGTAAAAGTTGAGGTTTGTAGAACCAGCTGCAGTGACCCACGCCTGCAGTCCCAGCTAATTAGAGGCTGAAATGGGTGAGTCCCTTGTATTCACTAGCTGGAGACTAGCCTGAGCAACATAAGGGGACCCCTCTCTTGAAAGGAAAACCAAAAAGCCCAAAAAATAAAGAACCCTGAGAGCTACAGAAAGCTCTTGTTTATGTTACATGTGCCTACTGATATTTGTCGTATTAGAAAAAGGTAGATAAGTTAGTAAAATATTTACTATTAATTTATTTAAAAGTAAGCTCACTGTGTACCTACTGCACATTTTTATGAAAAATAAAAATCTTTTCTAGAATATACACTTTCTAAAATGAGCAGAGTGGCTTAGCTTCATATTTTTGCAAAGCTCTTGAATGTGGCTTTATAGAAGACAGCTGGGTCCTCATATCTGCCTCTGTATTCAGTTGATGGGCAAATATATTCTTTTGGTTAAAATACGAAAAGAAAATCAAGCTTCACTAGATATGTAGTTGGAAAGTATAGTATTTTAATTTTTGTTTTTGTAGTTGTGGCTATTTTTTTTGATACTATACCAAAACTCAACAAGTAGTACTTCTGTTTTTTTTTTTAGACAGCAACTCATGATGCAGACTAGGTAGTCCTCCTGCCTCAGCCTCTCAGGTGCTAGGATCAGATCCTTTCTTTTCCTTTTCCTTTTCCTTTCCTTCCCTTCTACCAAGGGGATCAAACTCAGGACCTTATGCTTGTGACGCAGGTGTAGTGCCTCTAAGCTAAATCCTTAGCCCAAGTAGTACTTTCTTAAATAATAGTTGTAGATTATGAAATGACATTATTACTGTATTAGTGATTTTTTTGTGTGTGTATGGTCCTAGGGTTTGCACTCAGGGCCTTCATATTGAGCTATATCCCAGCTTTTTTGTTTTGGACACAGGGTCTCCCTTTGTAGTTCAGGCTGGCCCTGCACTCACTATGTAGCCCGGCAGGCCTCAAACTCAGCGATCCTCCTGCCTCTGCCTCCTGAACGCTGGGATTACAGGTGTGAGCCACCATGCATGGGCACTGTGGTATGTGGTGCTGATTGCTGGTGGGTGTGAGTGACCACTCCCGGTATTGTAGTATGTAGTTACTTGGGATTAAACCAGGGACCTTGTACTTGCTAGGCAGATGCCGAAACTACTGAGCTAAATCTCTGGCTCCCAGCTATTTTTATTATCTATTTTGAGCCAGGGTTTCACTAAGTTGCCCAGGGTGGGCTTGAACTTGCAATCTTCCTGCCTTGATCTCAAGCACAGTTTATATCAGTTATTCTTAATTAGAATGATGTTCCTCCGAAAAGGCAGTTAGTTCTACTCACAACCCAGTCCCAAAGGTGATTTTCCCACAAGAACCATTATATACAAGTGCGCAATAGAGCCTTTCTATTTAATCACGCAGAATACTATTAAATAGAGCTGTACTTAAGGGTCATCATTTAACCATCTTTATTGCTTTGTTCACGATACTCCTAAGTGAAACTGACTTTCCTCACTCCTCATCTTTTTCCTCTCCCTTCCAACCACCTCAAGTTGGTGCCACAGCCTGTTTAACATGCATTGGGTTTACTCAACATTATTTTTGCATCAGTAGGGTAAATGCCAATACAGTAAAAAGGGAAATAACATCTTAGTAGTGTTATGAAAATCATTTAGGCCTTGTGATTACCCTAAAAGGTCTCAGACCCTCGAGGAGTCTGTAGCACACACATTGAGAATTGCTCAGCTGTGCAGTGGAAAGAAATGAAAGACGAAAAGCCAGGAGGTTGATGGTAGCTGCTCCAATAAAAAGTTACAACACCTGTCTGGTTTCCAGAGCCCATCCCTCTTCAGGTTTAACCCAGAGGTCTGGGCCCTAGGAGGAAGCCTTGCTCGGTACTGCGGTTCTGCAGCGGGGCGGCGATGACCTCCAGGCTCCCACCATGGAGCCAGTCTGAGCTCAGAGCTGCGCACAGAGGCTCATGGAAAGTGTGAAGCGTTCCATCTTGCTGACTACATGCCTGAGCTCTCACTGACACCCAGCTGGGGCATCATCTTCGTATTGGCAGACTCAGTGGAAGTGAGGGGCGAGAAGGCCTGGCAAAGGAGAGGTGGGTGTGTCAGAGTGGGCACAAAGGGTGAAGATCTGGGTGCTGCTCATTCACATCCGCTAGAAGCACCCACCACAGAAAGAGTGGCTTTGTCTGAATGTTAGGCGGCCTTTGTCATATACCTCCCTGTGCTGCACAATGGACACGAGAATAAAGTGGCCGTGGTCACATAGACACAGGCTACACAGGGGCATATGTAAACGCCAGTCTCACTATTGTCACTGCTGGATGTTCAGCCAGCCTGCCACTCAGTAAGCCGCTGGCTACGCCATGCCTGTTCTCCTCCAAAAGGGTCAGTGGCCCCTTGTGCCTTGAGGAGCCCTGTGCTCAACTACGGACTTCTCTCCTGCTCAAAGGCCACTCTCTGGGTCCGGGGCATTTGATTCCCTCACTTGAGGTCTCGCTTTAGAGCCAAGGATTAGCAAGTCACGGGGTCTTCTGCGCCTGTTGTGTACTTTGCACCGCAGGCTGCAGGCTCAGTACCCAGACATTGCAGCTGAGCACCAAGAACAGCACCAGGATGAAGGATGCGCCCTAACCTGGAACTGTGGGGTCCGGCCCAACTGTGGAATGCAGAGGATGAAAAAGATGAGGGTGGAAAGAGCAATGAGCCTACTTAGCACAGTTTCCTGGTTCCGACAGTTCTGAGCTCTCCAGCTTTAGAGACTCTGATCCCCAGAGGGGCACTTCTGTCAGGGAACAAAACAACACCTGTGAACTTGAACCGTGGCTGCTTTGGGCCCTTCAGACTCTGTGTGCCAAGAAACATGGAGGCAAGGAAAAGAAATAAATTTTGGATAGTGGACTGTAATCCTCGGGAAAAGATAGGGCTCTATTACAGAGTAGGGCCAGGAAACACTGGTTGGCACCCGAGGTATTTACTGGGTGTCTCTTGGTAGCTCTGCCTCGTTTTCACGGGACGTGAACTCACTGAGGCCAGGATCCGAAAGGGTGTGGTGATCAGGTGGTTAGTCACCCTGCCGTGTAAGCTACCTCGGGCCACAGAGGTGTAAGGCCAAAGTACAGAGCTTCAGAGGCGGCTGTCATAGGCAGCTTTGCCATGTGAGTCAGACCAGGCTGGCTGGCAGCAAAAGCCCTAGGTTTTATTCACACGTGTTTCTGCTAAGCCGCCACTTCCTCACCCTGTCCTGTACAGTCCATGCCTTGGAGCTGAGCCCAGATCTCTGTAGCCCTTTCATGCCACCTTTGGCGGTTTTGGCTGTCTCTCCAGCAGGTCAGGATGCTTTTGGTTCTGAGCCTGTCTCCCCACATCTTCCTGCCCTCACTGGCTTGCTGCTGCTCAGAAAAATTGAGGGGCTTGACCTCCAGGACTTTTCTCATAGACTGTAGGTCCCTTAGAGGAGATAGGGTGGTGTTCCCATGGCACCTACTATATACCTCCATTACTTCAGTCATCCCAGATTTACTTACAATACTGCACAAAACATAGATGCCAAGTGAAGGGCTGTTATCGTGTGCTGTTTATGGAGTGATGATGAGGAATACAAGGCTATGCATCTTCAGTACCAGTCCATCTCCACCCACTGATGTTCTGTTTAATCTGGGCTAAGTGGGGCCCACAGATGCAGAATCCACAGAGCAGGAGGGCTGACCACATGCAGGAAGAAAAAATAAGAGGCTGCATAGCTCCCGCCAGCATCTGTTAGTAAGTGTATAAATAAACTAGGTGTGGTGACATCAGCACTGTAATCCCAGCACTCTACAAGGCTGAGACAGGAGGATCACATGTTTCAGTCTAGCCTTAGCAGCTTAGTGACTTGGGGAAATTTATTTTAAAATAAATAAACTTGAAAAGGGGCTGGAATGTGGCTCAGTGGGAAGGCCTGGCCTTCAATGGCTAATACTGGGGAAAGAAAGTACACAAACAAATACTCAAAATACTAACAATAATGTGGAGGAACTATAGTAAGTGCTTTATAGTTATTGCATAATTTAATCTTTACAACAGATTTGTGAATCATTATTGTCCCCAGTTTACAGATAAGAAAGATGAGGCACAGAAAGATTATAAGACAAACCAGCTGACCAGTGGCTGGGTTTATAGAATAGTGTGGGTGGCTCCCCGTGCCAGGCTGGGAAGCAGATTCCTGATGTAGTGACTGGGCCTTACCCCAGAATCAGCGGACTGGGGACCCAAGGAACACAGCAGGCCTGGGGATTCTGACCCACTGCTTTGTGTGTGTGTGTGTGTGGGGAGTCATGGCATCTGACCTGATGTGACTCTTTTCAATTGGCTAATAGCTGTGGGGTCAGGGATCAAACAACTCCCACCACTAAACACTGATGAACAGGTTGGGAAATGAAAGCACCCCTGAGACCTGTTCCTGGGAGGCAGCAATTGAGCAGAAGCTTCTAACACCTTTTATGGCCCAAGGCTCCCACATGCCACACTGAGGCACATAGGAACTCACTCAGGCCCCTGGGGTCTCTCTTAGAGCTGGCTTTCCTGGCTCCTTCCCTCTCCCCAGGAGGCTATGGCTTTCCAGTGCACCAGCAGGGGGCATCCTTGCCCTTTCACTTTGCACACTGGGGGGCCAAGTGGCCAGTTGTTTGTTCTGCCTGTTGCCCAGCTCAGCCCAGAAGCCCAAGGCCAGTTTCCCAAACTAGGTATCCACATGACTTCCTTGATTTCCTCCATACTCACTGTGCTATTATTTACATAACAGTTTTCTTTGTCATATTTTTAAAATATCTGATCCCCTCCCAACTCCCACAGGTGATTTTGGCTTTGTTTTGTTTTGTGTTGGAGGGAGACCTTGCTGTCTTGCCCAGGCTGGTCTTGAACTCCTAGGCTCGGATGACCCTTCTGCCTCAACCTCCCAGGCAGCCAGGACTACAGGGATGCACCAGAGGTGCAACCTAAATGTATATCTATCGGGAAGGAGAAAAGCCCTTTGGGAGAGGGTTCTCTCTGCTGGCTTTGATTGCTGTCATGATGCCTGCTTCACATTTGCGGGGCTGGCTGTGCAGGTGGGCAGGAGAGCAAAAATTCCCCTCCCCCAAGTGCCAGCGGGGTCTTGAGGTGGTGCAGCTGGCTTGCACTCACTGGGCGAAGACGATGAGGCTTTGTCTGGTAGAGTCAGGGCCTGAGGTGGATGGGACAAGGGTGATGAGGGAGGAGCCATCCCTCCTCCCCAGGCAATAGAGGAAGGCACAGATCCAGGTCTAAAGCAGAAAAGCACCTGAGGCCTGGCACAGATGGGAGGGAAGGATTGGGTGTAGGTGGGGGAAGCCAAATCTTTGCAGGTGACAGGTGTAGGGGCTTTGGGAGGGCACAGGGATTTCCCTTGCAAAATTCATTCAAACAGAGCGAGACTGGTCCTGAGGAGCGGCAGAACTTCATGGGTTCCCGCAGGGCCCAAAGCTGGAGGGCAGAGAGAGGACCTGGAGGGAGGCATTAGAGAGCTTGGCATCTGGAAGTTTCTGAGCTGTTTCCTGGAGGCTCAGTTATTCCTGGCTTCAGGCTTTATCCATCCTTCTGGTCTTAGAATTGCTTTCCTGGGGATTGTCTCTGGGCTGTGAATCCCCTAGTTGGTTTTTGCTTTTGTTTTTGGTTTTGTTTTGAGATGGAGTCTCACTATGTGGCTCAGTCTGGTCTTGAACTTACAGTGATCTTCTTGCCTCAGCCTTTCAAGTGCCAGGATTATAGGCTTGTACCACCATGCCCAGCCCTGTAGTGGTTTCTATATTCTGGTAGTGGAGATTGACTCAGCATTGTCACACTGAGCTACCTACCTATCCCTTTTCAGTTTTTGAGACAGTGTCTTGCTAAACTGCCCAGACAGGATTTGAACTTGCAATTTGCCCACCTCAACTTCCCAAGAGTTTGTGACATCACGCCCAGAGTTTGCTGGGGACTGTTTACCACTTCTTCATTCTCCCAAAGTGTCTTCCCCGGTGCCCCCCCCATCCTGCAGCTCCCTGACCTTCAGGGGCAGTTCCAGGGCAGGGTGAGGGTTGCACAGTGGTCAGGGGGAGGCGCAGAGGTCCCTGCTGGGACCTGGCACCAAAAGCTGGCCCCAAGAGGTACGGAAGTCATGGGTAGAGCTCCTTGCCTCCCAGCCGTGCTAAGCAGGGCGATAAGAGGAGTAGGTTAGGTAAGAGGAAGTGGGCTGGGGCTGAATAGGGCTGTGACTGAACTGGGGCTGAAGGCAGTGCGAGCACTGTGCACCCCACAGGGGCTGCAGCAGCGGGGAGCAGGCGTCCTGCCCCTGGCATGCCTGCCTGGGCCCCGTGTGTGGGACCCAGAGAGGGAGGAGCGCTCAGCAACCAAGGGGGCTGGGCGGTGGTGCCTGGTCAGTGAAGGTGCAGGCCTAGTGACCCCAGAGGCCTGACCCTCATTTCCATGGGAAGGAAGCACTGAAAAAGAAGTACAGGGTTTTCTGTTAGCTTTGCTTATTCAAAACACTAAATCCCAGCTGGGCCCTGTCCCCATCCTCTGGAGTGGTCCCACCCTCTGGGGACAGACACTGCTCCCAAACCCACCCTGGAGGCCCCCTTCTCCAGGGAGCTCCTCCTGCCTGTCCTCAGTCTGAGCCCAAGCAACAGTACCCCTAGGTCCCCAGATCCCTCTCCGTGGGCTCCCTGTGACCCAGAGGGCCTGCCCTCAGCTCTGGGTCGCAGAGAAGGAAGCCTGAGCAGGAAGTGCTGAGGCACAGGGGAAGGCGGGGTTCTAGGAGGGGAGCCAGCACCCCGCAGGAGTGGGGGCTGCATGTGGGGCAGAAGGAGCTAATTTACAAGGCAGATGGGCCTCAGGCCAGAGCTCTGAGCCCTGCACCCCGCTGCTGCTACCCCAGAGCTATAAGAGCACCAGCACTTCCAGACCAGCTCAGGAGAGTGCCCCGTGAGCCCAGCCTGCTCCCCTGTGGTCAGCCTGCAACTCCTGGGCACCTGGCACCATGTCTCTGCTCAACCCTGTGCTGCAGCCCCCCGAGGTGAAGGCCTATCTGAGCCAAGGAGAGCGCTTCATCAAATGGGACGACGTGAGTAGGCAGGGCCCCACTGGCGGTGGGGTCCGGGGGTTGGTTTATGTCTCCCGGTGCCCGGTGCCTGTGTGGCTTGGCCAGGCAGCTGGCACTTGTCCGGATAAACAAGCCTGGCGATGAGGTGTGTATCCCTGGCTGTGGTGGCCAAGCTGTGTTTCTAGGGGCGAGGAGGAGCTGGGTGCCTGGGGGCTTCAGGGAGACAGTTTCTTTGGATCTACCTCTGTCGTCCCACCCCTTGCCACAGAAGAGCAAGGATTTTGCTCATGTCTCAGCCTTGGTGGGAGGGACACGCTACTCAGAGCTAAAGCAAGGTCCGCTCCTGGAGCTGATACTCTCCTGTCGCTCTGCAGGGGACCCGAAGCCCAGGCCCACTCTCTTTCCCACAGGGTGCAGTAGGCCCATCCTAGCCAAGCCCTACTCTTTCCTGAGCGCTGGCTGCCAGTGCAGCCCCAGAGCTGGGGCGGAGTGAGGGCTGGAGACTTCTGTTTCCCTGGTTGGCTAGGCCTGGGCCTTACTCCCACCAGCCTGTCTGCAAGGGAGGGAGAAGGCATTGCTCCGCCCCCCGCACCTTGTATCCACTCTCTGATCCTTCCTCACTGGCGCCTGCTTCCCAGCCTCTGGTCTTCCTGGACCTTGAGAATATGGTCATGGGTCAGGGATTCTTTGGGGCCAGCAGGGAGAGCCACATAGGACCTTCCTTCAGGGAAAGGGGGCTGCTGGGTGGCCCAGTCTGAGAGAGAGCCTGTGCCAGGGAGGGAGGGCCTTCTGGCTGATTGTCTGCCTGAGAGGTGGGATTTGGGGGCCTAGGTCTAAGTCCTTGAGGGTGTAGGGGCTCACTGTGTTCCTCAGTGGAGGCAGTATGTCCGGGGACTGGGGACAGGGAAGTGGCTCAGAAGGAGAAGTGAAGTGGCCTCTCTCAGTTCCTCTGGGCCGTGTGCATGGACGGGGCCTGCTCTGCAGCCTCTCTCCCCAGCCTGTGTACCTGGCCGCTCCTTTCCCTCCCTAGAGTGGGTCCTTCATGGTCTCTGAATCCCGATCCATAAGACCAGTAATGTCACAAGCTTCGCCGCAGCGCGGGGCACCTCTGAGATAGGCTGTACGTACCCTCAAACTGGTGTCAGCTTGGAAACAGGTGACAGGAGATATCATGCCACAACACACAAGCACAATGCATAGGACATGGCAAAGCCACGGCTCCACAACCCCTTCACAGCTCACGTAGAGGGAGAAGCTCTTCTAGTGTGAAAAGAAACTCCGCCAACTACCATCGATTTCCTTGGTAACTGGTGGTCACCACAGAGCCCAGTCCTACTTCAGATACTGCTTAGGATCAAAACTCCAACATTTCTCTTGCTCCCTTTGGATCTTGCGCTCATTCCCTGGACTGGCTTGAGGGGTGAGGCCCTCTAAAACAAGGCGAGATGCCCTCCTCCTCCAGGGCCCTCAAGGTGGGGTGCAGGTGGGGAAGAGAGAACACAGTCCATTCTTGCATGGCTGCTGTCATAGACTGGCAGAAGCCCAGTGCTTCTTCTTTCTCCAGTGGGCACTTGATAGTTCTTTGGTGACGGCCCCCTGAACTTGAGGCAACCGTGCATCTGTTTTAGGAGGCTCTCTGCCAGTATAGCTCTTGGTAACCATATCTATCTCTCTGTGGCTTTGGACCTTCTGCTTTTCTCTCCACTACGGGTCTACTCTGGACCCCAGAAATGCTCTCTGCTCTGCCCGCTTCCATCTGATATGCCCCTTGCCTAAGGGGATCGTGCCAGCTCTCCAAGTAGGGCTGAAATGACCCCCTGGGCCTTAGGTCAGGGGTCAGTGCCCTGTGCCCCCTTAGGAGGGAAGGGGATGGAATGCATGGCTTTCTCTATTGAACAGACTGATTGCCTCTCTTTGATCATTGCCTTTACAGATTTTCTAAACTATCATGTCTTTTAGGAACTTCAGTTGTAATGTTCTGATGTATATGTGTCTATACATATAATACATGCGTGTTCATGTGTGTTACTGGCATTGGCCCCAGGGCCTTCACTTTGAGTTATATCCTCAGCCCTTTTTAAATTTATTTTTCTTTTTTGAGACAGGGTCTTGCTTTGTAGTTCAGGCTGGCCCTGAGCTCACTAGGTAGCCCAGACAAACCTAGAACTCACAGTGATCCTCCTGCCTCTGCTTCCCGAGTGCTGGGATTATAGGCATAAGCCACTACACATGGCACTGTGGTCTGTTGTACTGGGCATTGAACTCAGGACCTTGCACTTGAACCCCTGAGCTAAATCCCCGGTCCCCCTTCTTAAAATTTTTGAGATAGTCTTATTAAGCCACTAAGTTGCCTAGGCTAGACTCAAACTTGCAGTCTTCTTGCCTCAACCTCCCAGAGTGCTGGGGTTACATGCGTGTAGCACCACAGCCATAGTCATTATTATTGTTAAAATAAAAAACAGTCTATATGCTCTGTGAGTGGAACAGGAATTTAGGAGATGAGGTCATTCATTCATTCATTCATTCTTCAGTAAGCCTCAGGCTCAAGCACCAAGCACCAAGCTTGTGGTCTTAGCCCCTTGGTTCCCAGGAGTTTCTCGGATGTGTTGCTGCTCTGTGATCCCCCCAGGCCCCACCCCACCACACACCTGGATCCTAACAGCACGTTTCTGGAAAGACTTTCTCAAAGCACTGAGGCCATGAGCTGGCCCGTGTTTCAGGTCAAAAACTGCGGCTTCAGCTTGGAGGTGGGATGGCATCTGGTGACTCTTAGACAGCTGGACAGAGGCTAGGACAGTCATGGGGGAGGAGCGGTCACAGCTGGATTGGGAAGGCCCTTGGCTGTGGTACAAGACTTTGATTCTGTCTATATCAACCTCTCTTAAGTGGCAGGAGGGGTTTGGGAGAGAGAAGTTCCATCTGTTTGGTAAAGTCATGACCCTTGGGAACTTTTATTTGGGATTAGAGGGAAAATTCCTCTTCCAGAGATGCCATCTCCAAACTGAAATCTATTCCAGCTCTTATTTCTAAACAAGGGGAAATGGCTTCAGATTCCCGGGAAAGGTGCCTGCTAGGGGGGGTGGTGCGCTCTGAACCTTCTGGTGTGAGCCGGGGAAGCCTGGCCTCGGGCCCCAGAGGAGACAGCTGAGCGCTTTTCTCTTCAGGAAACCACCATAGCTTCCCCAGTTATCCTCCGCGTGGATCCCAAGGGCTACTACTTATTCTGGACATATCAAAGCAAGGTGAGATGCAGCCCTACCTACCGTGGCCCTGAGTACTTGCCTATCCAGTGAGCTGGGCCAGAACCCTAGCAGGGCAGGAGGTGTGGGTGCGGGAGTGAGAGGACCTGGCAGGGGGCACCGGAGGGAGCACCCTGTGGACTAAGTCCTCTGGGACGGAGGTCGTGGTCACTCCCACCCACGGCTGCTTGGGACTCCAATGCTCCAGCTGTGCATCCCTTGGAGACTAAGGGAAGCATGAAGAGCTGCCTGAGGGGCTGTGCTCTGCCAGTGGCTCTAGGATGCTTGATGGCTCAGTGATCAGAGAAGACTCAGCAGCTGGGCAGAAGGAAGGGAAAGAGGCTGGGAAATTCAGGATGGTGGGTGGGAGACCTCAGGCCTCCTCTCCTGGAGAGGAAGAGACTGAGAAAAAGGGAGAAGCCCCGCCATGGGAGAATCAAATTGGTGGGGAGGGAAAAGTGGGGTTCAGGTGGCTCTGGGCAGTTCTGGCTTCTAGAGAGAGCAGTTGGCCAAGATTTGGCGGGCTGTGGAGGCTCACTGCTCCCTGCGACCTAAACTCTGCATCTTGCCAGGAGATGGAATTTCTGGATATCACTAGTATCCGGGACACCCGTTTTGGGAAGTTTGCCAAGATTCCCAAGGTAGGTGGGCCCAGAAGCAGCTGAACTTCAGAACAGTTGCCAGCCCCGCTCTCCGGGGTGGGGGGCGGTTCCTGCAGGGAGAAAAGCCTGACCCATAGAACAGGGGACACAGTTCTTGGGCTGGGCAGCAGGGGTCGCAGCCTGAGACAAGGAAGGGTTGTGCTGGGCTCACTTGGCTCTGAGATTTGTAATTGGACAAGATGAGTGAGCTGGTTGGGGAGGGGCCACCTCCAGCCCTCAGAGCTCCTGTGCCACCTGGATGGTGTCGCATATCACCTTGCCCCAGCTGGTTTGACTATATTTACCTAATGCTGTAGGAAAATTGGGAGGAAGGGGTTGATGGGAAGCAGGGTTCCTTGAGCCCAGAGCCTGAGAACCCATCTTCAAACAAAAGCAGTAAATAAAACCCACAGCCCACCTCCCAGGGCCCACGGCCTTAGCTTGACTCTTCCAGGCCTTCCCCTTCCCAGCTGTAAGAGTCAGGGCCTGGTGCCGGGGCAGGGATGAGATTCAAGTGCCCCAGGACCACCATGTGAGTAGCTGAGGGGGAGCGACAGGGAGGACCACTTTGGGCACCATGAAAGGCCACCCCAAACCTTACCGTGTCACATGGGCCGCAGAGCCAGAAGCTCCGCGAGGTTTTCAACATGGACTTCCCGGACAACCACTTCTTGTTCAAGGCGCTCACAGTGGTATCTGGCCCTGACATGGTGGACCTCACCTTTCACAACTTTGTCTCCTACAAGGACAATGTGGGCAAGGTGTGTGGGGAGCCCTGGGTTGGGTCTTGGCGTTGAGCACAGCCTGGACTTCCCAAGGGGTCCGGGCACCCCCTGCTCAGAAGCCGAACCAGTGAGCTGTGTGTCCTGCAGGACTGGGCCAATGATATTCTGGCCCTGGCCAAGCACCCGCTGGCAGCCAATGCCCCCCGCAGCACTTTCCTGGACAAGATGTAAGTGCCCACCTGCCTGGCCATAGCCCAGATTCTGGGAACAAGGCCCAGGCCTGACTCAGGGCTGCTTTCTGCCCCTGCAGCCTGGTGAAGCTCAGGAAGCATCTAAATCCCGAGGGGAAGATTCCTGTGAAGAAGTGAGTCTCTCCAACTCCCTCCTCATATTCCCAAAGCTCCCCAGTCCTCTCCACACCCTTGGCTCCTGTGCCTGTGCCTGTGCCTTTCTCTCTCCTGCAGCTTTTTCCAGATGTTTCCTGCTGACCGGAAGCGGGTAGAGGCTGCCCTCACTGCCTGCCACCTTCCAAAGGGCAAGGTGAGTGGTTCCCCACCCAGCCAGCCTGGGGTCTCACTCCTACCAGAAGGCAGTGTGGCCAGGCACGATGGTGGCTGGGGAAGGCCGGGATGCCATCGGCCCCATCAACAGCCTGGACAGGCCCTGGCTCCTGATCCTGGTGCAGAGGCAGACTGGAGCAAGGGTTCAGAGCAGGTGGCAGTGTGGGCAAGGGTAGTGGTTGGCAGCCGCAGAAATAGCCGCCTTCCCATTCGAGTCTTGGGAGTGGAGGTGAGAGCGAGAGATCTGCAGGGATCTGACGGCTGCAGAAAGGGGTTAGTTCCACAGGGTGTGCGAGAGAACAGAACTACTGTGGAAGCTGCCAGCATGCAGACTGCAGCTTAACACAGAAAAGCAGCTTCCGGTTTCTTTTTAATTAAGCAATTAATTTTTAATTACAAGTTGTCAGCAGGAGCACCCCATGAGGTGCCTTATGTGAATTACCAGAAAGGATCTCTCTGGGGTAGAAAGGGCCCCGAGCCAAGGTCTGAGCCTGGCCAGAGGGGCAGATCTCAGGCCTGTGTCCTCCAGGGCCAGTGTGCTTGCACAGGTCACAGTCAGCACCCAGAGAGTGTGTTCTCTTGGCAAGAATTTAGAACACTGTAAACGGATAAAGCCAAGAGCCCCGGTTACCTGTTCTTGTGAATTCCAGGAGTGTCTCCCTTGCAGTCGCAGCTCAGTCACCCTGGAGTGGAGAGCCACGGGGAGGGGCTCCTGCTGGACCCTGTGGACCCACCACTTGCCTTACACACTCACCTTCCTTCTCTCCTGCTTCCTGCATCCTCCCTGTGTATCTGTCCCAAAAAAGCCTGCTGTTCCATCTTCACTTGCAGGGGCAGCTCGAGGCAGAGACAGCCTTAGGGACACCCAGTGAGACTCTTGCTCAGAGCTGTGCAAACTAAGACCAGTGCTGGCTGGTGTTGGCCTTCTCATAGGATCTGGAAAGATGTATTCCGGGGCACAGTGCAAACGCTCATGTCCCTGGATACCACTGATCTACTTCCTGTTTCTATTTCTATAAGTTGCCTACTCTGGACATTTCACATGAATGGACTCATAATGTATGTGTTCTTTCACTTCGCTTTCCTCACTGAACAAGCTGTCTTGCAGGTTCATCCATGTTGTATGCACCAGGACTTCATTCCTTTTTCCTGTGGAACTGTATTCCACTGCGTGGATACAATGAATTATGGTTCTCTATTATCACTTGATGAATGTTAGGTTTTCTCTTTTTGGCTAACATAGCTAACACTGCTATCAATATGTGGGTACATTATTTTGTGTAGATATGTTTTCAGTTCTCTTGGATATAAACATAGCAGTGAAATTATTGGGTCATATTACTCTTTATTTAACTTTATTTTTATTTTTTAATGAGATAGGGTCACTGTACAGTTCACACTGGCCTTGAACTCACCACATACCCAAGGCTGGCCTGGAACTCATTGTGATCTTCCTGCCTCAGACTCCAAAGTACTAGGATTACAGACCTGCACTACCATGCCTGGCCTATTTAACATTTAAAGAGCTGCCAGACTGTTAGCTAAAAATTCTGCACCATTTTACAGTCCCACCAGCATTGTATGAAGGTTCCAGTTTTTCCACAGCCTACCAAGGCTGCTCCTATCTTTTAAACGATCCTAGTGGGTGTGGAGTAGCATCTCAGTGTGGACTGTGTTGTGGTTTGACCACTGCTGTGTTTATGAGACTGTTACCAGCTGACCTTGAACTTGTGGGCGTCTGTGAGTGGATCGTTGTGAGCCCCACTCTGCGCTCACTGTGGTTTGACTTGTGTTTCCCTAGTGACTAGCGACACTGAGTATTTCTTCATGTGCTTATTGATCGTTTGAACATCTCTGGGGAAATAACTGTTCAAATCCATGTGTAATCTGCTTGGGTTGTGTTTTATTGGTGTTACCCCTTTCCAGATATTGTAAATATTTTATCCCATTCTATGGGTCGTTTTCTCTTTCTTGATGGTGTTCTTAGTATACAAATTTAAAACTTTGATAAAGTCCAGTTTTATTTTCCTGTCTCTCCCTTTAATTTGGTCTCTGGTTTGTTGGGTGTTTCCCCGTATTGTTGTGGCTGTCATTTCGGGGCTGGTGATTAGCCCTACCGTTTGAGCCCCAGGTACTCCTGCTGGACTGTCACTTTTTGCATCTTGTATTGCAGGGTTCTGTTGTTGCAGGGTTCAGTTTGTTTATAGTCAAACTGTCCTTTCTGGGAAAGTGCCCCATTTCCTAAAAAGAAACAAGGTAGCCCACTGGCTGGCAAGCTGCACTGCTAACTTCTCACATTTCTTCTTCTTCGACCTGGTCCTTCCTAGTTCCAAGCATGGCCTTGCCGTGGACTCCTGCCGTTGCAGCAAACCAGCTCAGCATGTTCCTGATCAGCCCTGAGGGCTTTGTGAGGGGGTGTCTGGGGCTCCTATCTGCCTGCCTCAAGCCCTGTCTTTAATCCGGTCTCACTGTCTGTAGTGGGTCTAGGTTGTGGGTCCTCACTCTGAGCGGGTGACAAGGATTCTGTTCCCCCAGAACGATGCCATCAACCCTGAGGACCTCCCGGAGTCCGTCTTCAAGAGCTTCCTCATGAACCTCTGTCCTCGGCCAGAAATAGATGAGATCTTCACTTCCTAGTGAGCTTCGGGTGGACTGGGCATGGGAAAGTATATCAGCTAGCAAGCCCCTCCTACCTGCCCTCCTGGGAATCTGAAGACAAGCGCTGTGGAAGACTCTAGGCCAAGAGATATGCACCTGTGCTCCTCTCTGGCCCACAGCCATGCTAAAGCCAAGCCCTACATGACCAAAGAGCACCTGGCCAAATTCATTAATCAGAAGCAGCGTGACTCTCGGCTTAACTCCTTGCTGTTCCCACCAGCACGGCCTGACCAGGTTCAGGGCCTCATCGACAAGTATGAGCCCAGTGTCATCAACGTGCAGAGGGGTGAGGACTAAGGGAACACTCAGTGCCCCGGCCCCGTTCTGTCCTGGCAGCTGGGCTGCAGCTCTGACAGCCATCATTTATCCCTCAGGCCAGCTGTCACCTGAGGGCATGGTCTGGTTTCTCTGTGGCCCGGAGAACAGTGTGCTAGCCCAGGACAAGCTGCTGGTCCACCATGACATGACTCAGCCGCTCAATCACTACTACATCAACTCCTCGCACAATACCTACCTGACAGGTCAGCTTGGGCAGCCTCCTGGTGAACCTCTCCGCACAGGGGGTGCCCCCGGTCCCTGGATCCCAAGGGTGTGGCCCAGTGTAACTAACCCTGCAACAGGACAGGTTGTGCTGAGACAGGGGCTGACCTGACCTTGAGTGATGTCCCTTCCCTTCCTGGGTCCGGCCCAGCCGGCCAGTTCTCAGGCCTGTCCTCGGCTGAGATGTACCGTCAGGTGCTGCTGTCCGGCTGCCGCTGTGTGGAGCTGGACTGCTGGAAGGGGAAGCCTCCTGATGAGGAGCCCATTATCACTCATGGCTTCACCATGACTACGGACATCCTGTTCAGAGTGAGCCTTGTGGGGTGGGGCTTGGGGTGGCAAGGGCAGTAGGGAAAGCCCTGGACCGAAAGCTTTTTGATTTGGGGGAATGAAGCTCCTTGGACCAGGATGGGAACTGGAGGGTTGTCAACCAGGGCCACCCATGTGTGCATTGAGACTGGGGTGTGGAGAAAGGCACCTGAAGGAGGGATGGCGCAACTGATCTTTTTTCCGAGCACCCCTCCTGGTATTAGGGATCAAATTTGGGAACTTGCGCTTGTTAGATAAGCACTGGAACCACTGAGCTAAATCCCCATTTCTTTTCCAGGAGGCAATTGAAGCAATTGCAGAAAGTGCCTTTAAGACATCCCCCTATCCTGTCATCCTGTCCTTTGAAAACCATGTGGACTCGTGCGTATCCAGGCCTATTTGGCCTAGTTCTTTACAAGGTCCCCTGTCCCACCCCCTTAAACTGTCCCCAGCCTCTGCCATCCATCCACCTCTCTCCCAGCCTCCCTCACCTCCTGGGTCCCTGATATGGTCATCAGCCAGAACAGAATGGGCAGGAGGCCTGAGACTATCTTGCTCCCCACAGACCACGCCAGCAGGCTAAGATGGCTGAGTACTGCCGGGTGATGTTTGGGGATACTCTGCTCACGGAGCCCCTGGAAGGGTTCCCAGTGAGTAGGCACCTGGACCCAGGGAGCTTGGGGCACGCCCTGCAGGTGAGGAGATGGTACCCATCCTCTCCCTTCTCTACAGCTGAAACCAGGCCTCCCTCTGCCCAGCCCTGAGGATCTTCGGGGTAAGATCCTCATCAAGAACAAAAAGAACCAGTTTTCTGGCCCAGCAGCTGCCAGCAAGGAGCCTGGTGGAGACCCTGAGGGTAGCTCCTTGGCTAGGGCCCCCGCTGGGGAGGATACAGGTAAGTAGGCTGGGTGGGGCCAGTTGGTGTGGACGAGGGGAGGCGTGGCTGGAGAGAATTCGGGAGCTGCTAACTGCTGTGTGCCACAGTGTGGGCAGCTGAGGAAGGGGCTGAGCTGGAGGAGGTTGAGGAGGAGGAGGAGGAGTCGGGAAACCTGGACGAGGAAGAGATGAAGAAGATGCAGTCAGATGAGGTGCGAGGGCACTCTGTGGGGGGAGGAACAGGCCTCCATCTGGGCTCTGAAGTCTCCTCACAAACTCCCTCTGCTCCCCAGGGCACAGCCGGCCTGGAGGTGACTGCTTACGAGGAGATGTCCAGCCTGGTCAACTACATCCAGCCCACCAAGTTCATCTCCTTTGAGCTCTCTGCCCGTATGTTAGCGTGAGGGGCGCTGGGGGGCAGGGTCCCAGGTTAGAGCAGAGGAAGCAGAGCTCATCAGCCTGGGCCCAGGGCCAGTCTGTAAGGACCTAGTTGAGGAGTCAGGCCAAGGGCTGTTTAAGTGGCAGTGGCCAAGGACTGGGCAAAGGGCAGATGCTCAGCACGTGGGTGACGGGTCCTCCCCCTTCTACAGGTCCCATTTCCTCCAATATCATTCCTGATAGAGCAGCTCTTTCTGAAAACTACACAGCTGCGCCCCACCTGGGCACCCCCATGATGTGTACATGTCTAGCACACACCTCTCCCTCTGTGCGCTCACACTCAGCCGTCACCTGCGTGCCGCGTTCCCTGGGCGCAGCCTTGTGCCTGTGCCCTCCATGCCCTGCTGTGGCAGGTGGCCCTGCCTCCGTGGCCCACAGCCCACACATGCTGCCTGCAGAGGCTGACCCCTTCTCCCTGGGTGTCAGGGGTCCTCTGAGTTGCAGGCTCCTCTGGACAGGATGGAGCTTCCCCAGAGGGGGTGGGGCTGAGGCAGAGCCAGCCTGATGAGATGCCCTTCTCACGCAGAGAAGAACCGGAGTTATGTCATCTCCTCCTTCACGGAGCTCAAAGCCTATGACCTTCTCTCCAAGGCCTCAGTGCAGTTCGTGGAGTATCCTCGGGCTGTGACAGCTAGGTCCCTGGCTGGGTGGCGGTGGGGAGGTCTGGGACAGGGATCCTGGGGTAGGCTTTGGGGGCTTTCTGGTGGAGCCGGCCCCGCCAGGCGCCTATACTCAGTGACAGCTACAACAAGCGCCAGATGAGCCGCATCTACCCCAAGGGCACACGCATGGACTCCTCCAACTACATGCCCCAGATGTTCTGGAACGCTGGATGCCAGATGGTTGCCCTCAACTTCCAGACAATGGGTGAGGGCACCCCCAGCCCCGAGGTCCTTCCCAGGGTCCTGCCTCCACCTCCAGCCCTACCCAGGGGTCCTGTGTTTGCTTTGACTCTGGGAGCAGCTGGGGAAGGGCAAGGTGCTAGCTCGTGCTTCCACAGTGGCTTGAGTGTGAACACCATGCAGTGGCAGAGGCTGGCAAGGCCTTGGTGTTCTGCCAGGCTGTGTCTGTGGGAATCCCACTGTGAGCTGGCAGATGGCTCATGCCATGACTCCTTGCTGACCTTTCCTGAGAAACTCTTGCCTCCATGCCCGGACCAGGAAGGCTGGGGTGTAGGGAGCAGAGGCTGGGGACAGGCCAGGTGAGGCCTCCCTCACTGTGTCCCCTGCCCACCCCAGACCTGCCCATGCAGCAGAACATGGCGTTGTTTGAATTCAACGGGCAGAGTGGCTACCTCCTCAAGCATGAGTTCATGCGCCGGCCAGACAAGCAGTTCAATCCCTTCTCCGTGGACCGCATCGATGTGGTGGTAGCCACCACCCTCTCCATCACGGCAAGGCCTGAGGACACGTGTGGGTGGGGAGGTCTGGGGTCTTGAGGAGAAAGGCCCAGGAAACCACCCCTCTACGTCAGCCCTCTCCACCAGCCCCACAATTTCAGCCCCACCTGGCTGGCTCTCCCGCAGTCACCAGTTGCCTTGGAAACTTCCTCCTCCTCTGGCACTGGAGGCTGCTTCTTGGTTCCCATGGAAACCAAGGGGAAGGGCTGGAGCTGGGGTGGGGGAAGGGAGAGAGCACGGCCAAGGGAGCAGCAGAAGCCCAGCTCAGGGAAAGCATGGCTCCCTTCTTTGCTGGGGAGGAAAGTGGGAGCCCTCCCCTGCTTGTCCTCAGAGCTGCAGTCCCTGACCCTATGGCCTGCACATGACAGCCAGGGCTGAAGGGGGCGTTTTCTAGTACTCAACAATGGATGCTCTGGTGGTTGGAGAAGAGCCTGGGGGGATCTGAGGCTGACTCCCCGTCTCCATCCCAGGTGATCTCTGGGCAGTTCCTGGCCGAGCGCAGCGTGCGCACCTATGTGGAAGTGGAGCTGTTCGGCCTCCCAGGGGACCCCAAGAGACGATATCGCACCAAGCTGTCACCCACTACCAACTCCATCAACCCTGTCTGGAAGGAGGAGCCCTTTGTCTTTGAGAAGGTGTGGGGCGAGGACAGGGCGGGGACTGGGGCATCTTTACAGGCAAGGGGAAACAAATAAGGGGGCTCTGCCATGTTCCTCCCCCATTCACAGCCCTCGCTTCATCCTCCTCAGTCTCCAGAGTCCGAAACCCAGTGCTGCTTGGTGGGCAGTACGTGTGTGTGTGTTCACGCACGTGTGTATAGGCAGCAATCTGGGTCCAGGGCTCAGGAGGATCAAGAGGGATCAAGAGGTCCTGTGCCCCAGTGGATCCCATTTAGCAGAGCTGCCAGGCCATCTGCGTAGCCAGCCCCTCTCCTGGTGAGACCAGCCGCAGCTGAGCTAGGGGGTGTCTTGTGTGTGGCCCAGGTCTGCCCTCTGCCTGTCTTTGCTAAAAGCTAGTAACATGTGCCATGTTCTTACCCTGACACTGACTTTCGGGCCAGGAAGGAGGCTGCTGGGAGCTCTTCTCCCTCACTGGACTATCCTGTCCTAAATTCTTCCCAGATCCTGGTGCCTGAACTGGCCTCCCTCAGGGTGGCTGTGATGGAGGAAGGCAACAAATTTCTGGGACACCGCATCATCCCCATCAATGCCCTAAATTCTGGTAAAGAGGGGGACCTTTCTTCATTACACCCAGGGGGTCGTGAGCAAGACCAGCAGAGGGGGCCAGCCTAGAGCATGGGACAGTCTCAGGGAGGGCCCTTGGCACCTCACTTAGCCCCCGTGTGTCTGGCCTCAAGGTGGGGACAGGAATAGAGCACCCAACAAAGGCTGCAATTCTGCCCACCTATAGGGTGCCCATGATTTCCTGGAACACTGGCTTCTTTCCCAAGAAGCTGGCACCTATGTGTGAAGGGCTCATCAACACCTCACTGAAGCCTTCCCATAACCACAGGAGCCATACAGTATCCCCATTTCATAGACAAGAGTCTCAAGAGCGAAAGTAACTGCCAGACACAGGGGTGGGCAAAACCCGGTCTCAAAAATAAAAAACGAGTTGGGTTGGAGATTTAGCTCAGTGGTTCCAGTGCCTACCTAGCAAGCGCAAAGTCCCTGGTTTGATCCCTGGTAACCACATACAACAATACCATGTGTGGTGACTCACACCCACCAGCAATCAATACCACACATCACAATGCCCCGTATGGTGGCTCACACCTGTCATCACAGCACTCAGTAGGCAGAGGCAGGAGGATTGCTGAGTTTGAGGCTTGCCTGGACTACATAGTAAGTTCAGGGCCAGCCTGAACTACGAGCTGTGACTGTCTTAAGAAGAAAAAAAAAGTATTAAGGCAACTGTGTAAGGTCGCATAGCCAGGAGGTATCCTTAGACCCTGCCCTCTCAGACTCTAGAGCCAAATCTCGAGTGTGGGTGGCAGCGGTGTGGCACTGGGTAGGAATGGGATCTGGCTCAGTGCTCACACTCTCGTGTCCAACAGGGTACCACCATCTGTGCCTGCACAGTGAGAGCAACATGGCACTCACCATGCCCGCACTCTTCGTCTTCCTGGAGATGAAGGACTATGTACCTGACACCTGGGCGGGTAGGCCCACCACACACTGGGTGCCATGCTGTCCAGCCCCCTGCCCCTGCCCAGACAGCCTCCATGTTCCAGGGTGAGTGAGGACAGGGCCCTCCCCCTGCGTGCCCACACCCACCAGGCCAGTAATGTGCTCTGCTCCAGATCTCACCGTGGCCCTCGCCAACCCCATCAAGTACTTCAATGCACATGACAAGAAGTCTTCGAAGCTCAAGGAGGCCATGGGAGGTCTGGCCGAGGTCTGTGCTGCCTGGGCTCCCTGGGGATCTCTGCCCTGTGTGGGAGGACGGGGCAGGGCAGAACCCAGTTCAGGGAGAAAGGTGGTTAGAGCTCCTTGGAACTTTCTCTCCTTGCACAGAAGCCCCTCCCATTTGGGGGTCCAGTTACCTGCCAGGTCAATGGAGCACCAGTGCCTATGAGCATTGGATGTGAAGGTAGGCACTCAGAGGAGCACCCCTGCCTGGGGGAGGGGCTGTCACCTCTACCACCACACCTCTAGGCCCAAAGAATGAAGGCTCACCTGAGGAGGGGGGGGCTGCGTCTGAAGCCCCAAGGCTGGGAAAGTGTAGTGCAGGGCCCCCACCTCGAGGCCTTCAGGGAGTGGGGACCCAACTGGGCCCCAGCGGTGTGGCACTGGGTAGGAATGGGATCTGGAGCACCTGCCAGTCCCTCCTGTCCCCCTGCAGCAGTGGCCAAGGCCAGGGAGGAAGCCATGAAAGAGGCTGCAGGTAAGACCAGCCTAGTGATCTTGGGCATGAAGCCCAGGAGGGCCCAGGGCTGGGAGAGGGCATGGCCTAGGTGGCCGCACACCTCAGCCTGGCCTCTGCAGAGCCACAGACAACCAGCATGGAGGAGCTTCGGGAGCTGAAAGGCATCATGAAGCTGCAGCGGCGGCAGGAGAAGGAGCTGCGGGAACTGGAGCGGCGTGGGGCCCGGCGTCGCGAGGAGCTGCTGCAGCGCAGCACAACCCAGCTGACAGAGCTGGGGGCACTGGGCTGTAAGCCCCGTCCAGGCAAAGGCTCCCGAAAGAAGAGGTAAGGGCCACATGGAGCCCTGCCCTCCAAGCACAGCAGCCTGGGGCTCAGGGCCTGTCCCCATGTGGCCACTGCAGGACCCCACCCGTGGAGGACACCGCAGGGAGCACACCGGGAAAGGGCCTGGAAGGCATGGACCCACGGGTGCGGGAGCTCAGGGACAGGCTGGAGCAAGAGCTGCAGCAGCAGGCCGAGGAGCAGTACCTGAGCATCCTGAGGTGCAAGGAACAACACGGGGCTGAGGTGGGCACAGGAGACAGAGCGCACCCTCGCCGGCCCACGCCCTCTGCGCAGCCGAGCCTTTTCCCTGAGCCTCTCTTTCCTCCCCTCATGTAGCAAATCGCCAAGATGATGGAGCTGGCCAGAGAGAAACAGGCCTCAGAGCTGAAGGCCCTGAAGGAGACCTTGGAGATGTAAGGCTGGTTCTTCTCACACTTGTGCCTGCTCCCTAGTGAGGCCCCGGTCCCTCAGAACAGCCAGCGTATGCCTGTTCTCCTGCAGTGACACCAAAGAACTAAAGAAAAAGCTGGAGAGCAGGAGGCAGGAGCGGATCCAGGCCATGACCAAAACCACCACAGACAAGATGGCCCAGGAGAGGTGAGCCCTGGAGGGAAAAGTCCTGGAGGTGAGCCTCCCTATGGGTGGTGGCCTGCCTCTGTCACCACTGTGCAGAGTGCACCGTCCTGAGGCAAAACCGGAAGCCAAGAGCCTCTGAGCAGAGAGAAGCATACAGCAGACAGGAAAATAAACACAGAGGAAGCCAAGGGCCAGCAGCCTATCCACTGTCCTCTACCTGTGCTGCTGTGGATACTGAAGGACAGCGTAGTTTAGTGAGGGAACTGTCCCCTCAGAGGGTGTCAGGACTCCCCATAGCCACCTCCATCCTCCTTTGTACCCCACGCTGGCCCTTGTGAGATTGTACACCTCAGATGGAGTTCAAATCTATCTAAGCCTGGAGGGAACTTCATTCCATTTCCTGTTTGGGGCCTCCTGCCCTCTTTAAAACTCTGATTATTCTGACAGGTTGAAGAGGGAGATTAACAACTCCCACATCCAGGAAGTAGTGCAGGCCATCAAGCAGGTATGTAAAGGCCCTCCCTTCCCACAGGTGTGCTTTCTTCATAGGTGGCAGGGTGGCTCCGCCCTTCCTTTGTTCCTGGGACATACAGGCTACAGAGCTGTCTGCACAGCCAGGGGGGTGTTAGGGGGAACCCTCGGTGCTGGTGTGTGTGTGGAGGCTGGGATAGCAACCCCAGGGTGTGTGGCTGGGCCTGGTTGGCCAGGGGCAGATGAGAATAGAGAGGGTGGGTGGAGACTCTGAGAGGCTGAGGAGCCAAAGGGGAAGGCAAGCCCTGGCAAAAACTGGCCTAGTGCTTCCCTGGGAGTCATGACCACAGGGACACAGCTGCCATCTACTGCGTCCTTACCTCCCTCCACGCATGCACTTCATGCCAACTTTCCATGTCACTTCAACCATCCTGTGAGCCAGGTGGTAGCACCTCATTTTGCAGATAGAAAACACTGCCCAGAGGTTGAAGACTTGGTCCCAAAGTAGCTAGTCTTATATAGCAGGATTCCAACTCCAGAGGCTCAGTGTGGGGCCCCCTGACCTGACTCCCTGCCCCCCACATCCATGCAGATGACAGATGCCCTGGAGCGGCACCAGGAGAAACTGGAAGAGAAGCAGGCGGCCTGCCTGGAACAGATCCGGGAGATGGAAAAGCAGGTGAGGGACAGCCAGTGGCCGGGCTGGACCCAGGGGCTCATCGTTCACCTTGGGTCCCAGGCTGGTTGCTGTGGGACCCTAGGGCTTTCAGAGGAGGCAGCTGTGCAGATCTCTGCTTGTCCCTAGAGATGCCCTGGTGGCTCTACTACCATTCCCCGCCCCGTCCCCTGGGAGCTCTGAACAGACCAGGCACCTTCTTGTTCCACTGCCCAGGGAAGGGAGGTGGGGTGGGCAGGTGGCCCTTTCTGAGTTAGGTGTGTCCCCTCAGTTCCAGCAGGAAGCTCTAGCAGAGTATGAGGCCAGGATGAAGGGCCTGGAGGCAGAGGTGAAGGAGTCGGTGAGGGCCTGCTTCCCCTCCGAGGCTGAGGACAAGGTGGAGAGGGCCGGTGAAACTGCCGGGGAGCCTTGGGAGCAGGACCAACTCACAGACAAGGAAGACACCCAGGACAGCCACCTCTGATGCCCCATCCCATGGGGACACGTCAGGAGGATGCTCAGCCCTTCTCCAGGACATGGCTCTGTCCCCAGGAGGAAAGAACTCCAATCTCTGAGGTGGCCAGAAGCTGGGCCCACTGACACCGTGGTCCTCGCCTTAACAGCAGAGCTAGAGGCGAGGCAGGGCCAGACATGGCAGCCCAACAGCCTTGTCCACACTGACATCCTGACGCCCAGGCTTCTCCAGCCTCAGATAAGCATCTATTAGTTGAGGGCAAGAGAACGTTTGGTGGGAGCTGAACTGGAGTCCTGGCCACGTCCCACCTTCCCAGCATGCAGCTGCTAGCGCTGCTCACCTGGAGGGCAAGCCCCACCTCTAACTTTGCCCAGATGGGGCAAACAAGACCAAGCCCCAGGCCCTCCTGCTCTGACCTGGCACCTCACCAGGCTCCCAGGCCCCACTGAAAATCTGCCCTGGTCAGGCAGCACCGCCAGCTCCTGAGGCAGAGCCCAGCTCTCCCTCCACGCCCCTGGGACAGCTGCCTGGGTCCCAGCTGAGGTCCCTGCCTTCTGATCTGCTTGTGCAAGATGGAGGCTGACATGAAAAAGCTCCTCAGCTGACTGGCCCTGAGCCGTGGGCTGCAGGCCTGTGGCTGATTGGGAGGGAAGGACTCTGGGGCTCTCCACGCTGCGTTCAGCACACGCCCTTGCTGGGCCTGGAGTGAGTATGCCCACGCATGTACCCCACCACTCAGACTGCCTGACAGGGTCAGCGTCATTTTGTCTTTCCAACTTATGAGGTTTATTTATTTTTTTTCTCCTCTCTATTCCTACTAAAGAAACCAGACCTAATACTCCTGCCTAAGTCTGGTCTCTGTTCTATAGCTACAGCCATGGAGAAGAGGCCCTGAAATGGAGCTGGCCAGGGACAGATCCTGGAGCTGAGTCGGGGTGGAGGCCCCTTCCAGGTCCCGGGGAAATGGCCCTGATTCCAGGCCCCAACAGGAGTCACTTCCCCTTCTGCTGGCCCTGATGCCACAGCCAATGAAAACTGTCACTCTCTTCTCCCACACAGATGTGCCCCTTCCTTGTCCCTTGCCTTGGGGCTAGAGAGAAAGAGCTTACTGCCAAGATGTCCCCAGCACCTTGTAGTGTCACGCCCTGTACCTTCCCCACAGTCCTGAATCCCAGAGGGCTGGGCATTGGCTTGGGAGAGGCAGGGTGGAGCGATTCCAGGAAGAGCCATTTTCCGTCAGGTGCTTACAGCAGATGTTATTATCTGTGAGCACCTGTGCTTTCAGAAAATAGAGCCCTCCAGGGTCCTACCAGTCCCTGGCTCCAGGGTGAGGCTTGAGGGCTGCTCATTCTCAGCACGAAGGCCTGGCACTAAGCACCCTGTACCCGCCCTCTGTGTGTACTGGGTACTACCTGGGTCAGACACCTGTACCCCAAGCAGCACCCTGCCAGGCCAGGCGCCAAATGTCGCATCCGTCTCTCCTCCCTCCCAGGCCTGAGATAGAGCCCTGTGAAGATGATGGCCCATGCCCAGCTCACTGAGCCAGTGAAGTGCACTGGGCAGCAGCCTGAGCTGCCCTCCTTTCATCCCTGTCAGGCTGGGTGGAACCCTCCCCCAGGCTGCTGCTAGGAGCCCAAGAAAGAGGAAGGGGACTGTGCACAAAACCTTGCAAGCCCGACCTGGACACCTATTTACTCACTTCTCTTCTTGGAGAGAAGGGCAAGGGGGCCTCTGTATCTGCCATCTCTGGGCCTGGGAGATGAGGGAGATGAACTGGTCTCTGGCCACAGGGGATGGTGCTGGGGAGCTGATGCCTCCCTCAGGCTCTGGGCCGGGAGAAGAGTCACCTGGGCTCCATCCCTGCTGTGCACCTACAGGCTGGGGCCGGGCCCTTCCTCTAGGATCGCTGCTGACTCACCCGCCTCCTGCACCCCTAGTAGCTTTCTGGATCTCCCAGACACGTGCCATCAGGCCCAACCCTGCCAAGTTGGTGCAACGTGACAGGGTGAGGGGGCTGGTGACACTTGAGAAGGAAAGAAGGGGGCCGGGAGGGGGGACAGGGCAGACAGTGACAGACTCCAAGACTGAGGCCCTTCTGGCAGGAAGCCTTTTGCCAGCCAGGGGCTTGCAGCTGAGAGGCTGGGCAGGTGGGGGGTGGAGTGCTGCCTGCCCCTGCCTGCCTCTCTCCTTCTCCTGTCAGCCTTCAGCTCTGAAGCGACAGCTTCTAATTCTGGCTGTTGGTGCCTCTGTGCTCTGCAGTCAAGTCTCAGCTTTTTTCAGCTTTGCTATTTCTTTTTTGTTCAGAACATAGTGAGCCCTTAGGGGAGGGAGTCAGGGCAAAGGTTCCAGGGCCTGAGACCTGTCCCCCCCACCTCACCTCCCCACAGGCCTGGCTGGGCTGGCATACAGCTGGGAAGAGCAGAACCAGCTGTTCTTCCAAAGGGGACCCTGCACTGGATCCATTAACACAGGGAACAGGGCCTAAGTGAAGCTGGCTGGCTCAAGGAGGCTCAGGGAGGAGGGGCTGCTCAGGACCACGGAAGTTCCCACTCTGCTCTGCGTGCCTGCTGCTTCTCTCCTTCAGCTGGAGGGTGCAGAGCTGGTCTGCCACACAGACTCTAAGAGCACCCCTTCCCCTCACCCTGAAAGGAGCTGGCAGGGAAGCATTTCCCTGTACTGAGAAAAAAAAGAGGGAAATCGAAGCTGGGCATCGTGGTGCACATCTGTAATTCCAGCTGCTCAAGACGCTGAAGCAGGAAAAACATAAATTTGAAACCAGCCTAGCCAATCTAATGTCTCAAAGTAAAATTTTAAAAGGGTCTGTGGATGTCGTTCAGTGGTGGGCTATCTGCCTAGCAGGTGCAAGGCCCTGAGGTTCAATCCCCAGACACACACACACACACACACACACACACACACTCAAAAAGTTGAATCCTAAAGGGAAAAGCCTTTCTTCTTGTTGTAGAAAGTCTTGCCCCAGGCCTGAAATAGAAGGGAGTTTTGAGGGCCATGCTCTAAAAAACCAAGCTTTGCTTTTCCAGTCTCCCCAGTGGAATAGGCCAGGCTGGTGCTTCCTGCTTTCTCTTGTTGATAAAAATGTGTGGCTGGGCCACACTGCCAGTCTAGGCCTCACACACGCTGCCCTTTTTAGACATCATGAAGAAAAAATCGCAGAGCAACAAGGAGCTCACACTGTGGTTTACATCTCCTGCCCCGTGTAAGAGACCAGTGAGAGCCCCTCTGCACCACACACAGGGGAGCATTCTCGGGCCTGGGGGCAGGGCAGCAAGCACTTTCCCCAGCAGTCTCTAGCAGAGACGCCTGTTTCCTCTGAGCAGAAGAGCAGCCCTCCATACTGACCCCAACAGGCAATTGTCCTGTTTACCAGTTTTGCCTCTGCCTTGAACCCCACCTGAAAGGCTTTCCTCAATTCTTAGTAGCTGATCTTGCTCACCTTTAACGCACTAACTCTGTCCTACCTCTTGAAAGCCCTGGAGCCCTCCCCAGTTTTTTTCCCCCTTCTGATTTTGTGTGTAGCAGATGTCCTTCACCATCGGTGATAAACCACACTTGTCACCTCCTGCCCCAGGCTCAGCTGGTTTAGAGGGGAGGGCTCTCCAGCCAGAAGCCAGTTTGCACCTCTGTATTTCCCACGGCCAGAGCCTGGTCCCTAGTGCACTTCTTCACAAATAAACAGTCTCAACTTCCTGCAGTCCCGAACCGACTGCCCCCCTCCAGGGCCATGCAGCCGGCGGAGGCTAAGGTAAGATTCGGTGGCTTCTTCACGCATCTAAGGGAAAACGGATCTCCTGCTCTCTCTCTTCTCTACAGTAGTCAGTCAGGGTCAGGGCCAAAGCCCCGTGGCCTCGCAGTGGTTTGGGGCTCTAGAGAGGCCAGCTCTTTCGGGGAGTGCTTGCTTGCTGCCGGTCCTGGGTGGGCGTGGCGTCTGCAACGGGTTTGCTCCAGCGGGCGGCGCAGTTGCCTGAGCGGCCGCACTTACCAGGATTAGAGAATCTGAAACCAGAGAGCGCACGCCCTTCCCGCTCTGAGCGAGCGTGCGCGGGAGGCACAATCGTGTGTGACTGCGTGATGCGTGGCACTTCGGGTGGCAGTTTCCAGCCAGAACAAGCCCGCGCCCGCAGCGCGTGTGCCGACGCCTCCAAACTACTCCCCAGCTGCTTTTCGCCACCCCACCTCCTGGCTTGTCCGAGGCCGGGTTCTGCCCGTGGGGTCCCATTTCCTTTCTCCTCGGACTCGAGAGGCAATGCTCTGTTTTCCTCGACGAGCCCGCGGTCCCGCCAGTTTCTAACGAGCGGGCCCCGACTCAGTGGGGGCGGAGGGCGGGGAGAGAAGACTGCGACAGCGGGATTGGCCCGGCCGGGTGCATGTGGCCCCCGGCGAGCAGCCCCCGTCCCCGCCCGGCAACCGCCGCCGCAATCCCAAGGGAGCGCGGAGGAGTAGCTGCTCCCCAACTTCGTGGCCCACGGCGGGTGGTGGTCAGGACGATCTCCTCCGCCCCAAGGTCTCTGCCCTGACGGCGCAGCCTGCTTCCAGGGCAGCCACTTCCATGGAGATCCCCGAGGCTATAAAGGCAGGTATCCCGGTGGACCGCCGCTCCCGCGCCGCCGAGCCCCCCAAGTAGGAGGCTCGCGCCCTGGCGGGGCTCGGCCCCCGCAGGAGGGAAGGAGGAGGAGGAGCGGCGCCTGCAGCTTGAGGAGCGGAGCAGAGCGGCGCGCCCCGCGAAGGGCTGGAGGCTAGCGCGCGGCGGGTGCCACGTTCTCAGCTGGGAGCACGGGCTGCCCCGGGTGCGGGTGCGCGGCGCGGCTCCGAGCCCCGAGGGACGGAGGGGCGCCGGGCCCACAGAGCTTCCGGAGACTCAGAAGGAAGCCGAGCGGGGGCTCCCGTCGTCTCGTTGCGGGTCAGGAGCGGTACTGGCAGTAGCAAGCACCCCGCACCTCTAGGCGGGAGGCCCACGGAGGGAGCGGCGGGACGCCAGGCGCGCAGCCCGAGAGCGGCGCGGAACCACAGCCGCTGCGCGACCTGGGCAGCGACCTAGGGACTCTCGGCCGCAGGCGCCCACGCTCAGAGGGAGCGGAGCCGGGGCGCCCCCCTGCGGAGCTGCCGGGCTGCCGGCGCGGGCGCCATGCTCAAGCCCAAGGACCTGTGCCCCCGGGCGGGTACCCGCACCTTCCTGGAGGCCATGCAGGCGGGCAAAGTGCACTTGGCCCGCTTCGTGCTGGACGCGCTGGACCGCAGCATCATTGACTGCCGCGCGGAGCAGGGCCGCACGCCACTCATGGTGGCCGTGGGGCTGCCGGACCCCGCCATGCGCTCGCGCTTCGTGAGGCTGCTGCTGGAGCAGGGGGCGGCGGTGAACCTGCGGGACGAGCGCGGCCGCACCGCACTCAGCTTGGCCTGCGAGCGAGGCCACTTGGACGCCGTGCAGCTCCTGGTGCAGTACAGCGGCGACCCCGAGGCCGCCGACTCGGCGGGCAACAGCCCCGTGATGTGGGCGGCGGCGTGCGGCCACGGAGCGGTGCTCGAGTTCCTGGTGCGCTCTTTCCGCCGCCTGGGCCTGCGCCTGGACCGCACCAACCGCGCGGGCCTCACGGCGCTGCAGCTGGCCGCCTCGCGCGGCCACGGGACCTGCGTGCAGGCGCTCACCGGGCCCTGGGGCCGGGCCGCGGCAGCCGCGGCTGCCCGGGGCTCCAACTCCGACAGCCCCCCCGGCCGCCCGGCCCCCGCGCCGAGCCCCGAGCGTCGACGACCCAGCCCACGCCGCCTGCCGCGGCCTCTCCTGGCACGCTTTGCGCGAGCGGCGGGCGGCCACAGCCACGGCCACAGCGGAGAGTCCGGCCCGGCCAGCAAGGGCTCGGGCCGGCACCGGGCACCAGGTGGTGAGCGGCCGGAGCTGGGCCGCAGCATGAGTCTGGCTCTGGGGGCCATGACGGAGGAAGAAGCGGCACGCCTTCGGGCAGGGGCCTTGATGGCCCGACCAAACTCGCCCCAATCTGCGGGGACTGGGCGGTGGCGTTCGCAGGAGGTGCTGCAGGGAGTGCCCCCAACTTTAGTGCAAGTCCCCATCGGCCTTAGTCCCCACCCTGAGGGCGACCCCGGCTCTGGCCGCCTAGGTTTGCGCCGACGTTCCACAGCCCCAGACATCCCCAGTCTGGTCGGAGAGGGTTCGGGACCCGAGAGCGGCTCGGAGTTGGAGGCCAACGCCCTGCCCCTCTCGGTTCCTGGGCCCAAGTCCTGGCAGGTGGGGACGGAGGCTGTCGTGCTGCAGGCCCAGCGGTAAGCGACGAGGACAGAGCCCTGCTCCTCCTCGTCTTTACTGTGCTGGGACTAGCGCCCCCCCCCCCATTTCCAGGTCCTGCCTTTCTCGCTGTGTGTCCCCACCCTTCTCAGAACCTGTCCCTACTACCAAAGCGAGATCCTTACCAGTCCTCCACGGGAAGTAAGGTACCGACCTCACCTCTGTGTTCTCTGCCCTGCGGGTCTAGATCCCTCCCCGTGCCCCTAACCTGGAAAGCTTCTCGGGATGGTCAGCTTCCACCTTCCAGCTAGGAAGGTGAACTTGTGGTTTGTCTGCCTGAGTTAAGGGAGACTGCCGACAGGGGCCCTCCCCTTGCTGGGTTTTTCAGCACCCTGGCGCCCAGGCAAGCAGAAGAATGGACTTTTTCAAGCGCTGGCCCTTTGTCTGGGGACAGTGATGTGAATGCCACATACACCATCGCAGTCTCTCTCTGGCTCAGTCTCCGAGGGACGATCCAACCCCTCTCGGGACAGGAGGCTGATGGGGAGAGAATCTGGTAGTTACATTTCCTAGGGTAGAAACTCCTGCTTCGAGACAAAACGTTTTGGAGGCCACAGAGCTTCTGGTGTGGGCCACTAGCTGTCTTTCGCACTGGCTTCTGGGTAGCAAGCTTTCCCCTGCCCCTTGACAGTGGGGTCATGGCTCCCCCGAGCCCTGAGCAGCCAGCCTGCCCCTCAGCTCCGACACCTTTGGATTCCATCTGGGTGGGTCAACGCCTCACTCTCTGCCGGCCCAGCCTTAATTCCACGCACTCCCTGCCCAGTGGCTCGAAATGGAAAGGACTTAGCACTCCTCGCCCCCCCGCTCCGCCTCCCGCTACCCCAATCCGCACGTGGGTGCTCAGGCAGGATGGAACGGTTGCGAAGGCTTTTTACTTAATTGCATTTCTCCCAACCCTCAAAGAATTCGTGTTTTAAGGCTTTGTATGTGAAGCTGAAAGCAGCGGGTCTGATCCGAAGCTTAAGAACCTGACAATATCTCTTTAAATAGCAGCTCCGCGAGGGGGATAATTGACTGAAGTGTTTGCGGCATTAACCGGCGGCGCGCGGGAGTCGCGAGCCCACAAGAGCCGCAGTCCCTATTTAAGTTACATCCGACGCGGCAGAGCTGACGGGCTGTTCGGCGTCTTCTACTCCCAAATGGGCTGTTAATGGAGGGCAGGGCGGACGGTAGGGGCCGAAGCCCCCGCCCCTGCCCCGTCGCGTGGGACGAAGGCCCGGCCCAGTCTCCAGGTTTTATTACGGGGCAAATGAGTGACTCAGCGGCACCTGCGGAGAGGCGTTTAAAGGCCTGGGCCGGCCCCTGTGCTCGTCTCCTCCTCCAGCGTCCGCCCTCCCACTCTGTTCCCGCCTAGCGAGGGGGCGGGCGTAGGGAGGGACAGACGCTCGCGCTAGGACCCCGCGGACGCCGGCACGCGAGCCCGTGCACCCGGCCCCCGGGCTGCCGGCAGGTGGGGGCTTTGCGCCCCGGACTTGGAGCCGGCAGCCCCCGCGCCCGCCTGCGGCGTCGTCTGCTGAACTGAAGGTTCTTGCCAGTGATTCCTGGGAGCCGCCCACAGCGGGAGTGACCCCCGCCGAACAGCTGCGGCTCCGCCCGGAGCGGCCCACACCGGTGCCCCCTGGTGGCTGCCAGCGCTCACCTCGCCGCGCCCGCTCGGAGCCCAGCCTTCATCCCTGTTGCGCAGCCCCTCCGTGAGCGTGAGCGTGAGCGTTTGCCTTGAACACTCACTCCTCCCCCTCTCGTAGACACTACATCCAGATACTTGAAGTCACTTCACAGCACACAAGTGTGGGGCAGCGAACCAGAAAACGCTCACTGGGCAAACCCCAAAGGCTCCTGTCCGCGGAGGTTCTTCTGAACATGTCCCTCCCGCTGGTTTCTGCACACTGGAACCGGCCAGTTTCATGCGGTTTTCTTACAATAGCAGTTTTCTCTTTCGGAGGTGTTGTTCCTTTTCTCCCTTTGCCCCAAACATCTGCTTGTCCTCTGTCCCCAGCCTGGTGATGGACACCTGAGAGCCATGCCTAGCTAACTGAACCACCACCTGCAAACTACTTCGTTCTGATCTTTGCTTGTTCATCAATTCCCTTTTCAACTGTGCTTGATGAAGTTGCTGATGGTCTTAGAATACAGGTATTCTGGCTTAAACAAGCCCGAGGTCTGAGTCCACATCGTGTCAGAGGTCCTGTCCAGGGCCAGGGACATTTCCCGTGGATGTCAGCTTGGGTTCGCTCTGTTGGAGAAGCGGCTCTGTGGTGTGGCCTAGAGCTAAGAGGTTGACTGAAAATGATGTTTCTAAAAAAACTGTACTCTTTCTTGTGTGAACTGAGTTGTGTATCTGACTGCCACATTTACAGACACCTTCATGGGGGCCCAGTTTAGGCAGAGCTCAGGGTTTCACCACAGTCCACCTCCTGAACCTCCTCTCATTGTCAGCCCGAGGGCTCTGAAGCTGGGGTCCTCTCTGGGTCTCCCACTGTAGAGGAGACTGCTGAGCAGTGTTTCCTTCCTACTCACTGCTTTCATGATTGCAAAGTCCCCCAGGCTGTCAAAGCTCAGCGCTCGTGGGTGTGAGAGCTGAAGGACATGCACACACCTTCTGGGTTGACACTGTGTGGTATGAGGGCTCGTGGGGTCAAGCACAGCTAATAAACCCAGTATTTCCCCTTCTGCTGTGAGAACTGGCCCGTCCCAACTCATGGCTCCTTCTGGAAGGACAGCTGGCTGCCTGTGCTTGGCAGCCCCATCCCTGGCTCCTGGAGGCGGCAGGACCAGCACTGTTACCTGGTGCAGTGATGTGCGGAGCAAGGGGAAGGTCTGTGTGCACACAAGGTCCCCGCAGCCCTGGGCTGTGCAGGACAGGAGGACTGGAGTCCATATTGAAGTAGAATCTGCAAGGCTGCTTTTCCCACCTTGCACTCTGACACTAGCATCCACACTGCTTGGTTTCCAGCTGCTTCTCGTGGTCCTGACGCTGCCTCTCAGTCAATTCTGAGAAATGGAATGGGCTGTTGTCACGGGCACTGGAGGTCCGGGCACAACAGGAAAACAGGACAGGCTGCTGTAGAGCGCCTGAGGTCAGCCCTGCAGCTTTCCTGCTGGCGCTTTCCCTCTGGGAAGGAGCCTGCTTCTCCTCTGCTTCAGTCCCAAGGGCCTTTCACTTCCTGTTTGTCTTCCCTGTCCTCATTTTAGGCCCTGGTGTCAACAGGGAAGTTGGGTGTTCTGAGAACTCCAGTGACCTATACTGGGACCATCCGAGACCCACTCCCAGCTGTTCAGGTCCAAGACCATCCGGTTCCCATCCCAGAGACACCAGGAAGCTGAGGTTTGAACACTCAGTTTAATTTAAAACAGGCACAAGTGCAAACAATTCACAAAAATTTCTAGGGAAGATGCTTTTGTTTTTAAAACTGACCTTTTGAAAAAAAAAAAAGTCCTTGCAATTTCTTTGCCCTAAAGCAGGCCACGAGGGGACAGAGGAATCTAAAAATATGATCTGGATTGATCTAGACACCTGGGTACTTCCCTGGCATTCCCTGTCCCACAACAGCCTGAAGGCAGGGAGGAGGACAAGGTGGCAGGTGTCTCAGAGGCAGCTGGAACAGTAAGGTCACACAGATGGGCTGTCTCTTCCTTCAGCATGATGGAAGCCCAGTAGAGGTTCGCCTTCTGCCCCAGCCTGGAATTCTAAAGAGCAGGACAGGCCCCTGATGGCCTGGCTAAAAAATGAGGTGACAGGCGGAGCGGGGTGTATTCCGTTGTCTCCGGGCTCTGGCTCTGAGTCTCCATGGAATGGAGAACCTCAGAAGCCTCTGCATTCAGCAAGTGTTACACTCTTTAGACCCTGGAGAAATGTGGGGGCTGAGCAGTGGGGAGCCGGGCTTTCCGGTTGGACTTCGGTGGGAGAGGGGGCATAGTAGCCCCCCAACCCAAAGCTGGCTGAGTCACTACAGGGACCCAGGCCTTTGAGGTGACCCTCCTCTTACATATGTGTATACCATGTTCTCTCCATTAAGTGAGACCACTTGTGCCCTAAACCCCAGTCTTTCTTTTTTGTCTAGGAAATATCCCCACCTCTCCCATGACCGAGGAGCTAGCCATTGGCAGCCCTGCGTTTCAAGGGGGCAGGAGCAGGTGTGGGGGAGTCAGGCCAAGGCAGGAAGGGAGGGTTCAGGTAATAAAAACCTTCCCGGGCCCTCTGAGATGCCGCGGTTTGAAGATGGAGCTGAGAACAGGAAGTGCTGATGTGAGGATGCAGTGTACTACTACTACCTTTAAAAAATCCACAGCAGCCTGTTCTGCTGTGCTGGCCACAAAGGCCGGGGCGCTGGTCTCCAGGTTTCTTAGAAATATCCCTGTGCAAATAACAAGGGGTCATCCTGCAGAAGGGGTCTCTGCCATCCTAAAGGAAGCAGGGACTCTGGGGAGGGAGAGACCAAGGGGCAGGTCCGGCCTGGCCCAGCGGGAGAGGGGAAGAGGTCGGGGCACGCCTTCACATTCAATCTTCGGAGAGAACACTGAGAGAGTGGGGCAGCAGGCCCTGCCAGCGGGCTGGCTCAGCAGGTGGAGGTCTGCTTGCGGTAGAGCTGAATCAGGGGCACCAGGCACTCGGGCAGCCCCATCTGCAGCAGGAAGGGGTGATCCAGGAGCTCCTGGGCCGTGGCTCTCTCCTGGGGCTCCCGAACTAGCATCCGCTCCAGGAAGTCTCGCAGCACTGGAGAGGCCTGTGGGGAGAGGAAGCTGTGGCTTGCTGTCCCTTTGGGGGCCTCACCGTCTGTCCCCATCATGGAAAGTATTGAGTTCTCTGGTTTCTCACTTCCTGATTTCTTCCAGGCTGTCAGGACTTGCTGAATTATCCGGTAGGTAAAGGGGGTGCATCAGCCAAAACAGGGCACCTCCTTTCATACTAGCAGCCAAGCAATGAGTTAGGATGTTTGGAAGTCTGGGGAGTAGGTTCCACATATTGCACAACCCCTGCCTGTCTCAGTGCTCTGGACTCCCCCTCATCACAGGGCCATGGTGCTGGTGTGAGTGAGAGGTGAGTTGTTTTGGGAGACTGGCATTGGGGTTACTGTTACAGGCTTTGGGATACCCAATTTTTGGGGTTCAGTTACCCTGATTTTGGGGTGTGCTCCTGAACTCTGGTGTCAGGGTGAGGGTTAAGATACCCCATTACTGGAGTTCTGGGTATTCCATTTTGGCCAGTTTCCTGTTGGTCCTCTTAGCCACCTGTCTTGGGCCCACAGGACTATTTTGGCCCTCTCTGTGGGATGTTTCCTGCACTGGCCACCAGGTGGCAGTGCAGCCTAGTAGTCTTGTGCTCACCCATTAGCCAGCGTGACAACAAATGAAACCTGCAGATTTAGACTGGGGTTGGCAGAAAAGGGTTAACGGTGTCTGTGTTTGTATTTGTCACACACACACACACATATCACACGCACACACACACACACACACTTACTCATCTTTCTTTCTTTTGAGACAGGGCCTCACTTTGTAGTTCAGGTTGGCCCTGAGCTCACTAGCCCAGGCAAACCTCGAACTTGGCAATCCTCCTGCCTCTGCCTCCTGAGTGCTGGGATTACAGGCATGAGTCACCACACCTGGCACTGTGGTGTGTGGTACTGAGTGCTGTTGGGCGTGAGCATGGTTTGTGCCAGTCGGGCTCCTCTGCCTTGCCGTCCCCACTCAGGGAGAGCTCTGGCTCCCGCCAAGTGCCTGCCAGGGTAACCCCAGAGCGACAGCTGCAGGGGTTCCTGTGTGTAACTGTGGCTCCACATGCCAGGCAGTTTGTGTGTGAAAAGATGAGCCCAGACCCTCTCTATTTGAGGGAGCAGCTGGAACCTCAGGAGAAATGGGGCCTAGGGGGCACTGCCTACCTTGTGAGAGTTCTTCAGCTTGGGGGGAGGGTTGTCCCGGAGCCTCTTCATGGCTTGCACGGGGGAGTCACTGAAGTAGGGGGGCTCCCCATCCACCATCTCAATCACCATGATGCCCAGAGACCAGATGTCCACCTGTGGGAAGACAGTGTACCTGATGGTCTAGTGCCCACTCTCATTGGTAAGCACGTCTCCTGACCCCTGGCCAGCTTGCCTGTGGTCAGTCATGTCCTTCAGGAGTGGCCAGTGACTGTGGGAGGCCACCATGCATGGGGAGGCCTGTGGCCCTGACTTTGGTAGGGACCCACACCTGGCAATAAAGTACAGGTGAGGGCGCCTGGTCTGAGAGGAGGTGACCCTGAGACTGGGCTGTCTGTGGTGGGCTGAGGGTGGAGGGTGGTTACCTCAGTGGCATACAGAGACCTGGAGATCACCTCAGGGGCCATCCAGTAGGGTGTCCCCACCAGGGACTTCCTCTTGGGGACGTCTTTGCTGATCTGAGCACAGAATCCGAAGTCTGAGAGCTTCACCTGCAATGGGAAGGGAAGGAGGTGGAGGGTCTGGGGGAGGCTGGCAAGGGAGAAGGAAGGACGGGTGTGCCTACCCTGCCATCGAGGGTCAGCAGGATGGAGTCGCTTTTGATGTCCCGGTGGATGACGCCCTGGCCATGCAGGTAAGCCAGGGCCTGCAGCACAGCTTCACATACAGTGGCCATCTGCTCCTCATTCAGCCTTGAAGGGGAGGCGGGGCCGCCGGAGGGAGGAGGTGAGCAGGAGGGTCCCCCGGCACAGGGCCCCACAGCCCCCAGGCGGTGTGCTTAGCAAGCCCCTGGGCCTCAGTGCCCCCAGGTCTTCTCCGCCAAATGCTCCCTGGTGCTCCCACCCAGCCTCTGCAGGCCCAGGCCCAGAGCACACCTGACTTGGGAGATGATGTCCGTGAGGGCCCCACCCTGCAGGAACTCCATGAGCACCCATAGCTCCTCGCCCACCAGGTAGCTCTTGTACATCTCCACTACATTGAGGTGCTGGTAGTCCCGCATGATCACCACCTGGGGCGAAGAGCTGAGTGAGAGGCACAGCACCCTGGCACGGGCACCAGCATGGCAGCTCAGGGGTGTGCAGCCTGCCCTGCCCACCAAGCCCCCACCTCATTAAAAAGCAGCTCCCTGCGCTGCTGCTTCCTGAGGTCCATCATCTTGACGGCCACCTGGCGGCCCGAGTGCTTCTCCCGGGCCAGGCACACGATGCCTGTGGAACCCTCCCCGATCTTCACATAGCTGTCCAGCAGCAGCCGCGGGTCACCCTGGTCCACCACCATCCTGAGTGCAGCCTTGAACTGCTCGTGCGTCACAATGCCCGGGTCCTCGCCCGCCAGGGTGCCCTTGGCCACTGCGGGATCCTGGGGCAGGTACAGGTTGCTGGTGCTGATCTGGGCGTGCCGGGTACGGGGCGATCCTGCTGGAGAAGACCGGCCAGGAAGCGGGCCAGCGGCAGGGGTTGCCCGGAAGGACTTCTGGGGGCTGCTGGTGTCCGAGGCAGTGAGAGGACTGAAGGTCCCCACGGGCGGGTCTGAGGGCAAGGACTGAGCCTTGGCCACCAGGTTGGGGGGGGAGTCCTTCTGTGGCGGTCGGAAAGCGGAGTTGGGCTGCAGAGACAAAGTGACAGGAAAGGTGGGCTGTGGGTGGCCTGGAGCAAGCTCCCCTGAGCAGGGACCTGCCCCTGAGACCTCTGGACACTGGCAGTGTCAGGCAGGGCTGCAGGTCAAACCGGTAGGGCTGTGAGCAGAGATTATCAAATGATTCTGAGGGTCCAGCCCAGTCCCACTGGGAAGAGAGCTCCCAGCTGCTGGTCAGCTTCTCACACTGCTTGGCTACTCTGGGCAGACAGACAGCCGAGGCCCTGGGGTGTCCTCAGGCTGGGTTCTTCTTCCTGGCTAGTGGCAACTAGCCTTAGGGAGCCCACTGTGAGGTGGAGTTCCCCCTCTGTGCCATGGGGCTCCCCATGTGGACAGAGAGCCATGGTGGGGCCCAGTCTGTCTGTGCCTATGGCACAGCGGGGAGTCTTGTGTTCATGCTGTGGGGGCGGGCCTGCAGAGCTCTGTCACCTGTGGGGACTCTCAGGTGACTCCTCTGGGCGGGGATCTGTTTCCAGGATCAGGAGGGTAGGTGCAGCCAAACCCAAATCTTGAGGCCAGGGTCAGGGTGGTGTCTTAAGGACTCCTAGAGTGCTCCTTCTGGTCCTCCAGGCAGGAAACTCCTAGCTAAGGAGCCCTGGGGCAGGGCGAGAAGGTGGAGAGCCTGCCCTCACAGCCTGTGGTCCCTCAGGAGGCCCTGTTCAGGCCCAGCCTGGGGGGCCTTTACAGGATTAGTCCCTGCTGCCCTGTGGTAGGAGGAGGACCATCCTCCTGTCTTCCCCAAGGAGCGGGGGAAGTATAGGAAGACCCCTCCAGGGATCGTGGGATTTCAAAGGACGCCAGGTGAGGCACTTTGGGCACTGCAGAGGCTGATGTGGAGCTTCTCTAAATCCACCACGCCAGCGGCTGTCTCGCCAATGTGGCTGCTGGGCTGGACCTGTGGGGATCTCCTCAGTCCCTGTGGGCCAGGCTCTTGTCTGGGTCCCCAAACCAGGTCTCAATCTCCTCTGGGATTGCAGAGTTCTTTCAAGCTCTGCGGCTGCTGGACACATCCCTGGCCTTGCTGGGGAGGCGGGGGCTGAGCAGGGACTTGGTAGGAGGGTGCTGCCAGCACAGGGCCACAGCCTGGCCTGCCCACAGAGGGGGCACAGCCTCTGCCAGGCTGTACCTGGCTCAGGCTTGCCATGGGCAGGGCAGAAGGATCCCCAGACTGCTGGCTTCTTTATCCCAGGTAAGTACTGGAACAGGAAGTATATTCTCCTGTGTCCCTTTCTCACTGTCCCTCTGGTGATGATGGCCGCGACCTCTGAGCAGTGCTTTGGGACTGGTCTACTCTGCTCCTGGTGGGTGTCTGAGCCGTCTCTTCCACAGAGGAGGGGCTGTGTGCAGTTATCTGGGCACTGAGGCAAACCGCAGATTTCTGGGCCTTGGAATGTGACTCAGAAGGTCCCCAGTATATTTTCTCAAGGTCCTCAGGTTTGGATGTGGGGAACCTGTGGCCCACACTTCGAGAAGCTTAGGAGGAATGGGTACTAATTCCATGGGCTCAGGGAACTTCTGGGAGGGTTGGCATGGGGGAAGTGGAGGCGTGGAAAGATGGAGGCATCACCGAGGCTGTGATGCCTCCTCCTGGAGCAGAGGCTTGACAGGTGTCCCCAGGCAGCCCTAGGAGGGAGGTGGGCCGGGCTCCTTCATTGCTCAGTCACCCAGCAGCTCAAGGCTCCGTAAAAGGCTCCCAGGGGGAGGAGAAGGGACTGCTGGCCTGCAAGAGCCCCAGCACCATCTGCATGAGGGGTGGAGCTTGGGGTTGCTCTGACTGGGGGGGCCCTTGGTGTGTCTCCACCTGGGCTTCCTTTCTACACCTCTGGTCTCCAGTTCTTCTGCACAGACCCTCCCTGCTCCGTGGACGTGTAGGCTTGGGTGGGATAAGGAGGGGCCCAGATGGAGTTCCCTTCCCATTGCCTCTGTCGAGGCCCCTGCAGATAGAGATGGAGCCAGTATCCTGGGCTGGGGCAGGTGGTATGGTTTGGGACGTGGGGGCTGGTCCTGGTCCCAAGCATCCCTTGGTTAGCCTGCTGCCTGTTTCCAGAAGGAGGGAGGCTTCACTTAGTGGAACCAACAAAACTTCATTAAACCACAGCAAGAAAGGGAAAGCGGCCCGTGTGATGGAAGGAATTAACCGCCATGGGCTGTGGGCTGAGAGGGCCATACTCAGAGGGCCCTGAAGGCCGAGGCTAGTTGGGACAGATTTTAAAAAGTAATAAAACCACGGGGCATGGTGGCTCACACCTGTAATCCTAGCACTCAGGAGGCAGAGACAGGAGGATTGCTGAGTTCCAGGCTTGCCTGGGCTACATAGTGAGCTCAGGGCCAGCCTGAACTACAAAATGAGACCCTGTCTCAAAAAAAAAAAAAAAAAACTAATAAAGCCATTCACTAGGGGTGACCACCCTGACCGCCGTAGACGCGTGATCTCACTGAACCCTGTCCCTCAGGTATCGGTGCTGTGTGAACTCTGGCTGCTGTCCTGCAGTCCTGCTGGTGCCGTGTATCTTGGGTGCATAACAGCATGCAATGGTGCAGCGTAAGTCCTTAACCAGTGCTTGCCTTCCTGTTCAAGAGGATCCCCTTCTGCCCCTGCCCCAGCTTCTAACTGTCTTGGGTCTACCTGCCCCCTTAGTTCTTCAGCTGAACCTCCAGGGCTTAGAACAGGAGCCCCGAGGTCAGAGCCACATGGACAGACAAACCCTGATGGCACCAGAGAGCGGCTGCTGTGAGTGTGCAGGGTCAGCACCTGGGTTGTGTCCAGCAAGGAGGGCTACTGGCCTGGTCAGGGCTCCTGGGGTGGTGAGGGAGCCTGAGGCTCCCACCGTGTTGGAATTTGCTGAAAGCAGTGGTCATCAGCCAGGAGAGAGCAAGTTTATGTGTTTGTGTGTGATGTTCCCACTCGAGAGATGAAGGGACACGTGGCAGTATCTGGAGGTGTATTCCGTTGCCCCAAGTGGGAATGTCTCTGATGTCTAGTGGGTCCCAGCCAAAGCGCTCTACAAAGCATGGGACCGGCTCCACGACAATATCTGGCCCAAATGTCAGCAGTGCAGGGGCCCAGAGAAGCCCTGGCCTAGACCAGCGCAGAGGAGGCCTCCACCCTTCTTTTCAGAGGCCTGGCTAAGGGCACTTATCTGGAAAGGTGAGCCTACCTTTGGGGCCAAGAAAAGACCACTGCCCTGGATCTGGGGCTGTACAGTCTCCATGCTGCAGGTGGGATGCCCCCGGCTCCCATGGTGGGATCCCTGGCATCCCCAGTGGCAGGGGGCATGGCATGGTGGTCCTCAGGAAGTGGTGGGCCAGACAGGGACTGAGCATGGATTCTCACTTCCAGAGTGCCACGGACTGCCCATCACCTTGTTCTTTGGAGGATCATGTCTCTCCAGAGACACAGCCTCTCAGAGATGCCTCAACTCACAGACAAGCCCTAGGGCAGTGACAGCGAATCTTTTGGAGACCAAGCACCCCAACTACAACCTAAAACCCACTTATTTATCACAAGTGCCAACACTGGAAGTAAACCTGCACTATGCAGTGTAGATAAAACAACATGGTGCCTTGGCTAGTGTACCGACAAGGAGAACCCATTGTGCTCGCTGCAGCAGTCATAGGTTCGCCATCATAGCCCTACAGGAACCTGTCTTTGTCCCACTGAGGGGCTGGAACCTAGAAAGCTGACAGAGCCATGATGCCCCCATCTGCATCCAGGCCGGCCCTCATGGTTCCACCAACAGGAGAGGTTCTCAAAGCCCTCCTGCCACGCGAGCCACTGAAACCCCATACCATAGCTGAGGTTTGCAGGTACCTGTCTCTGAGAAGCTAGAGGCAGCAGGCTGCTGCAGTTGTAAAGCCTTTTACGCTCCGGGGGTCTGGAACAGGCTGGCTAGCCCTGGGCAAGTAAGTGCCCTCTTCCTCTCTGACTCACTGGAAAAACTTGGGCACTGCCCACTGAACAGGAAAGGGTGTGACTGCCACTGTGGGTAGCGTGTTGCAGGACAGGTAAGAAGCAGAAGATGCTCCAGCTGCCTGCAAAGAAATGTCGTCTCCCCCTTTCCTCTTGCACAAGAGAGGAGGCATCCCACGGGCCAGGGCCTCTCTGCTGTGGTCCTTGACCTGCACACAGTCGTGCCTCCGGCTCCTCATGTAGCACAACACGGGAGAAGACGCAGCTGTGGAACTGTGAAACAAAACAACTACCATGGGGGAAACACGGCAAGAAGGGAGTGAGGACAGGAGGCAGGGGTGTCACCGTGCAGCGTCCAGGGAGCCCGCTGCAGTGCTGGGGTGACAGGGGAGGCAGAGTGCGTGCTTTCCCAGGTGGGAGCACTGACCTCTGTGGTGTTCTCAGCCCCTGTGAGGTCCACTTGGACCTCAGAGCACAGGGCACCTCACTAAGCGACCTGGCTACAACAGACTCACAGGCCAGGCCTGTGCAGACGTGGGCTCCGTGGTCCCAGGGTCCATGCCTCAGCCGAGGCTAAGCCCGCCCAGTGGGTACTCTGGCTCCGCACACCCCTGCCCCTGATGCTCATTCCCTCTGGGCACTCACCACCAGGCCCCATCTTTCTGCGTGGCCTGGTGGGCAGCTGCCTGTGACCTACCTTGCTCTGTGGCATGGGGCTTGGCTTGCTGCTGCTTGGCAGGGCTGTGGCAGGAGTGGACAGGAACATGCTTCGGAAGAGCCTGCGCTTGAGGCTGTTCTCCTGGGTCTTGGGGCTCGGGCTCCCTTCCCCACCCGGCCTGCCCGTGGCTGAGCCCACTAGGCAGGACTGTGGCCGGGCCTCCTCAGAGCCATGCTTGGGAGCCTTCACCCCACGCCTCCCTGAGACCATGGGGGGCGATGAGCCAGGCGGGGAGCTCTGCAGGCAGGCACCCAGCTGCAGGCAGCGCTGTGAGGCACCCTGGAACTCAACAGGGCCCAGCGACTGTGCCTTGGCAGCCAGCCCATTGGGCAGGACCTGTGGGCTCTGAGGCTCGGGCCGTGGCGTCTGCCTGGGACCTGCTGGTACGCCCCCGTTGCAGCTGAGGTAGAGACCGTGGGGGTCGGTGCGCTCAGACTGGGGGCTCTGGAGGTACATGTCAGGGTCAGCAGCCCAGAGCTCATCCCCAAGCAGCCCCAGGGACTGTGCCCGCCGTCGGCTGGTGGGGCTGCGGCCACGCAGGGTGTTGGAGCTGATGACCGATAGCTTCTGGATGTCATTGAGCAGCCCTGAGATGTAGCCATCTGTGGGCACGGAGCTGCCCCGTACCACGGTCTGCAGGAAGAGAAGAGGCGCAGGTGAGCAGCCCGCTGAGGTGGAGACGGTCAAGGTTAGGCCCTGGGAGGGCACTTGTGGACCTCCTCTGCGGTGCCAAGCACTCATTTTGTTTTCGTCACTCCTAGGTCCCGCAGTGGGTCAGGCCTATGCTGCTGCAGCTCACAGGGACACCGGGAGGAGAGGGCAGTCAGGTGGGCGCCAGGGATGGCACCTAAGTGGGCCAAGTGGCATGGCCAGCTGAGTTTAGGGAGCTAAGAGAACAAATGGGGGAGAGGGCTCCATCCTCCAGCCCTTCCTGTGGCCTCAAGAGTCACACAGAGCTATCTGAGCGGTCCAGGACTGCCTCACACACGCTGGCTTTGTGGCCTGCACACCTGGGCAGGCCCGAGGTCCCAAGCCCACCGTCTGGACTCACAGCTGAATTCCCTGGTCTGGAAGAGCCTTGGCTCTTTTGGGGCCCTGCGTCTAAACACTGCACAGGAGGTGCTTACACTGAGGAGCACCCTTGTTATCTGAAGTTTGAGTTTAATCAGGCATCATGCATTATTATTTGCTAAATCTGGCATGCCTTCCAGATGCGGAGTGACTCCCCAGGGGGAGACTGTGGAGTGGAGAATGGGGACAGCTGGCTCATCTCTGTGCCAGCTAGGTGGCACCTCCATGTGCCCGTGGGGCTTTCCCAGCAGTTTCCCATACAGAGGCACCAGATGACCTCCTTACCTTCATAGGCTGGAGCTGCACCCGTGTGATCCGAGAAGGGTCTACCACGGGCTTGGGCCGTCGCAGGGTGTCAAGGATGTTCTGCCACTGTGGCGGAAGCCCCACAAACTTGCCCTCTTTGGGGTCGAAGGAAGTGTGGACACGGTGTTGGAAGTTCTGTGGGGCTGAGATCTCAGGACGTTTCTTCTTTTTCTTTCGGAACATGGTGCCTGCCAGGGGAGAGTCGGAGCGGTAGCTCAGGAGTCCTGGGGCAGCTGCAGTAGGTGCTGGGCACCCGCGAGGGGCTCCCTTCCTCCCCCTGCCGCAGAACTCCTCTGCCAGCCTCGGGCTTCCTGTCCTGCTCATCCCCTCCTCAGGGAAGAGGCCACCTCCCAGCACAGCCCAAGCTGACGCAGACTGTAAATGAAGAAGAGGTGCCCGTCTTCGCCCGCTGAGGAGGCAGACTCTGGGGGCGTGTTTATAAAGCCCAAAGCCTGTTACAAATATCATTGGCTGTCAAAGAAATTAAAGAAAGGGAAAGGAGGGAAGAAAGCTAGCAGACTCGTCTTAGGAAGCAAGCATGACCTTGATTCTCCACACAAATAAGAAGAGTCCAAGGAAAGGAAAATTTGAACCAATTTCATTTATGATTATAAACATGAAAATCTTAACAAACGTAGCAAATTGAACTCAACGGTGTGTTAAAAGGTTTTTCTTTGTTTATCACAATCATTCTGAGCTTGTCCCAGGATGATACAACATGAGAAAACCTGTTAATATGATAACAGGCATCAATAAAAAGCCAGCCAGCTGATGCAGTCATGCTAGCATAGGACCAGGGGCCCCCAAAAGGGCCCTCATGGACGCTGGTACTTTGACTCAATTCCAGAAAGAATCCAAGCCCAGGTGCAGCCTGGAGGTGGGCATGGGGTGGCTGTCTTAAAGGCACAGGTCTCCAGGGAAGGCAGAGACACCCTCTCCCTTTGGGACTCCTCTCTGGTCACAGCTGTCTACACAAACATCCCTGGAGTCCACACATGCTCGCCTCACTGACTGGGGTTTGCCCAAGGACCCCCTGAGCTGCAGCAACAGTTAGGAATGACATGTGCTTGCAAAGGAAAAGTGTCTAGAACCAAGAGAGAGGACCTGGAAGCCTGAGAGTGAAGGGACTGCTGCAGGGCTGGCCCAGCCTCACCCAGGAGCTCTGGGGTCATGGGCGGCCAACCTCAGGTACAGACCCAGGGTCAGGGTACTCAGCAGGATGCTTTGGATCTGAAGTGGCTATAACAGCTCCATGGGTTCTATGTCACCTGAAAAGGCCACTTCCATATTTCCTTTTGTTCATCTGAATTCAGGAGTCTCAGGTTGCCCAGGCTGGCCTCCAACTGCAATCCTGCTATCTTAGTCTCAAGTATACACCCTTCCCCCGTGAGACCAGGCTTGTAACTCCAGTGCTTGGCTAACTCATTCAGCTGAGGGTCTAGGGCCACTGGCGTCTCTTCTGGCTCCTGCTCTGGGGTGACACTCTGTTGGTCAGTTCTGCAGGTTCTGGGGAGGATCCCAGGCCTGGAAAGCCTGACCAGCTCCTGTCCCCACAGGGCACTCAACAAGTGAAGGGAGTCTGGATCCAGGTCACACTGTGGGAATGTCGGGGCCTTTCTGTTCCTCGAGGATCAGGAGTCTCCCCAACACTTACAAAGGCAGAGCCACGGGTAGAGGCTCCCCCCGAAAGCAGACTTTGCAGGGAATCTTGTGGTACTCTGGAGATGTGGACAAGTTACCTAAGTGATTGGAGTGTCAGATGGGGTTCATGGGAGATGGCACGGAGACCGTCTGCAGTCTTGTCTCGAAGCACAGGACCTCCAGAGGCTGGCGCTCAGGCAGGTATGAGTCTGAAAGGTACCAAATGCCTTTCTTCTCCAATTTGCCTCTCAAGGGTTATGTCTGATTTGTGGGTTCTGTGGTCTAGGAACCCTACCATGTCTTCACCATGCAGGTTCTTCGTAGTTTGGTAAAACCTGACTGCCATCTGCCTCTTGGCCTTTGCTTCTGTGTGTGTCTATGTATATGTGTATATGTGTGTATGTATGCATGTCTCTGTCTATAAATGGAGATTTAACAGAATTCAGGGGCTTCACAGAGAGCTACATCCTCAACCCTTTTTATTTTTTATTTTATTTTTTCTGAGACAGGGTCTCACTTTGTAGTTCAGGCTGGCCCTGAGTTCACTATGTAGCCCAGGCAAGCCTCGAACTTGTACCAGTCCTCCTCCCTCTGTCTCCCCAGTGCTGGGATTATAGGTGTAAATCACCACGCCCAGCATTGTGGTGTGTGGTACTGATTGCTGGTGGGTTTGAGTCACCACACCCGGTTTTATGCTTTGAGACAGCGTCTTTCTAAATGTACAGGTTGGGCTCAAATTTGTGATCCTCTTGCCTCAGCCTTCCAAGAAGCTGGCATTACAGGTATGCACTACAATGCCCAGCTTCAGCCTTTGCCTTTTTCCATAGATAGAGCTTCACTCAGCAGATCTCTCTGCCCCTGGGCAGACCCTCTACCCTTATTTCAATAACTTTCTCTCTTCTGCCTGCCTCTGCAAAGTGTTCTGTGCTCAGAGACACTTAAAACTGTAGAGAGCCACTGCCTCTCCTTCCGACATGCCCTTCTTCCCTGCTCCCTCCCCCGGGGCCAAGCCCTTGTAAAGTGACTTGGGATCTCCAGCCTGAGCCCATCCTAATGGTGAGTCCAGAATAAGATCTTCCCAGGGCCAGCAGGAAAAGCCCAGCTGAAAGAACAGTCCTGAGCCCACCGTCTAAGCTTCAGTGGTGAGGGCAAGGAGCTGGCAGAATCCATCCAGAGAGCTCAACTTCAAAGGGAGGCTGCTGGAAAGACCCACACAGGGCAAAGCCAGCACTGCCCAGGTGGAATGGCCATGTGAACAAAACAGGAGTCTTGTCACACACATTATGGGGATTAAATCCATGAAGTTAGGAGGTCCTAACTTCAAGGTCAACATGTTAAAAAGTTGAGTTGGGGGGCCGGAGGGTTAGCTCAGTGGTTCCAGCGCCTGCCTGGCAAGCGCAAGGTCCTGAGTTTGATCCCGGTAACCACATATAATGCTGGGTGTGGAGACACGCCCACCAACAATCAACACCGCATACCACAATGCCGGACGTGGTGGCTCACGCCTGTCATCCCAGCACTCGGGAGGCAGAGACAGGAGGATTGCTGAGTTCGTGGTGGCTTGCCTGGGCACCATAGTGAGCTCAGGGCCAGCCTGAACTACAAAGTGAGACCCTGTCTCAAAAAGCAAAAAAAAAAAAAAAAAAAAAAAAAAAAAA